>JANKOE010000004.1:32599270-32623225 GCA_026284465.1 Erythroxylum citrifolium
CATAAAATAAAATAAAATATATTAAATAATTAATACTAATATTTTTATATAATTAATAATAAAATAATAAACCTCCTACAACAACCATTTTAATATAAGGGGTATAAAAGTCATTTATTATACATTACATTCCATTCCATCCATCTTACAAACAACATTTCACTACATTACATTATGAACCCTTCCATCCTTCCCAAACAACTTTTTACTATGTTACATTCCATTCCATTATAAACCATTCCATTCCCTTCCATTCTATTACATTCCATTCCATTAATTAACATCCAACCAAACAGGGCCTAAGGGTTATGACACCATTAAGAGTCAATATGGATCATCCTCTATAAAATCGTATCCATTAAGTCTGTCATAATAGACCTCCACAATGGTGGATCTTATAAAAATTAGGCGGTGAATTCATCAAGTTCGTCTATCTAGGACCACCCACATAACAAAGTTATCAATTCATTAAAAGCTTGAGAATCAAGCTCACATCAAGCACAACTACATACTATAAGGATGGGAATGTTGTCCATATTGAGGACTCGTATGGCTTTGTTTGACCATAATATGGCATCCACCATACTTCCTTAATCCATAGGCTTAAGCCCTATCCCCCTTGACAATTCAAGAACTACTTTCCTTGTTAATCCTTCAGTAAGAGGGTCTGCCAAGTTCCTTTTGGATCTCATATATTACAAGGAAATTACTCCATTTTTATGAGTCGTTCGACTACACTATTTCTAATATGGATGTGACTTATCTTACCATTGTACAAACTATTTTTTGCTATCCCAATGGTTGCTTGTGAATCACAATGTAAAGAAGTTGGACCATTTGATTTCCCTCATAATGACATATCTGCTAGCAATTTCTTCAACCCTTCAGCTTCTTAACCTACCAAATCAAGAGCAATGAATTTAGATTCCATAGTGGAGTGTCATACACATTTGTTTCACAATTTTCTATGATATAGCACCTTCACCTAAGGTAAAGATATAACCATTAGGGGAGCTAATTTCATTGTTGTCAAACACACAATTTGCATCATAAAATATTTCCAACACATTAGGAAATTTATTAAAATACATATACCAGTACATAGTTCCTTTAAGATATTTTAACAAGAGATAAGGTGCATTCCAATACTGATTACTTGGGTTTTGAGTATAATGACTCATTCTACTAACAACTTAATTCATGAGGAACACAACACTTTTTATAATTTTAGCATTCTCGGCTTGTGAAATACCAGAACCTTTTTTCTTTTTGAGAGATATACTAGAATCATAGGGAGTTCTCACAGTCACAATATTAAAGCAACCAAACTTTTTAAACAGTTTCTCAATATAATGGTATTAACATAAAGAGAAGTCATTTTAAGCTTCTTCTTCTTTAATGCGAATAATCACATCAGCTTCTCCTAATTCTTTCATATCAAATTGAGAAGATAAAAATATTTTGATCTTACTGACCACATCCACATTAGTACCGAAAATGAGCATATCATCAATATAAAAGTATATAGTCCACAATTTGATCCAATCATTTTTTAATATACACAGGAATTAGATGCATTCATAACATAGCCATTGCTTACTAAGGTTTGATCAAACTTCTCGTACCATGGTTTATAAGCTTGTTTAAGACTATAGAGGGACTTTCTAAGCTTACATACCTTATTCTCCTAACTTAGAACCATATGATCCTCATGTTGTTCCATATATATTTCTTCCTCTAAGTCACCATTAATAAATGTAGTTTTCACATCCATTTGATGTACTACTAGGACAAAAATGGCAGTAAAGGAAACCAGAGTTATAATAATAACAATTTTGGTCACAGGAGAGTAAGCCTTAAAATAGTCGATGCCTTTTCTTTGATTATAACCTATAACCACCAATATGTCTTTGATTATAACCTATAACCACCAATATGGCATTAATTTTTTTCTATAGTTCCATTATGCCTCATTTTCTTTCTAAAGATTCATTTGCATCTAATTGGCTTACAAATTTTAAACAAATCAACTAAATTCCAAGTATAGTTTGCCATTATTGACTCAAACTCAATTTAAATGGAATCTTTCTAAAAGCTAGTATCTATAGAAGTCGCTGCCTCTTCATATGTTTCAGTATCTTCCTTAATTAAAAAGTTAGAAATGATATTCTCATTTATTCTATCAAGATCATAATTTTTAACTAAGAAGGTAGTAGCAAAATCTTGTCCAAAACTTCTTCTCCTCTCACTCTTCCTAGGTTCATTATATATTCATTTGAAGCAAAACTAGAAGTAGGTAAAGACAAAGGCACATAAACACATTAGAAGGACGAACAACATTACTAACATCATTTTTCTTTAATGGAAAGACATGTTAAAAAATTTCTGCAACTTTAGATTAACAAGTAGAATTATCACTCAAAGAAATAATTCTATATGCATAAATGTTTTGAGCATAACTAATAAACACACAATTAAAGGTCTTAGGCCCAATATTTATCTTTCTAAAGTCTAGTAAGCCAACTTTGGCTAGATACCCACACTTTCAAATATTAAGGTTATGAGCAAATCCTTTCCATAGCTCATAGGGGTTTTGGCTAACATTTTATAAGCAATTTTATTAAGAATATTAGCAAATAGAAATTACTGCTTCCCTTTATATATTTTCAAACATATTAGAACCTAACAACATAGCATTCATCATTTCCTTAAGCGTTCAAATTTCCCTCCCACCTACGTCATTTTATTGCGATATATAAGGGGCACCTTATTTATATATCATATCATTATTTTTGACAAAAATCCCTTTAAAATTAGTGTTAGATTCTTCACCCCTGTAAAATGTAAGTTTCTTAATTTTCCTATCTAATTGGTTTTCTACTTTTGCTTTGTAATTTAAGAACATCTCTTTGGCCTCATCTTTAGATCTTCAGAGATAAACTTTTGTTTTTCTCGAATAATCATCAATAACTCCTTTACTAACAAAGTTATTAAAATTATCCACATCTCTATGAATCAACTTAAGAAAATCAATGCATCTAGTTGTTATAGGTTTAAGTGCTTTTGCAACAATCTTTGCTTCTACACACACAGAGTGCTAAGAAAAGAAATCATCAATAAAATTTATCATATGCATGTTTTAAGTCTCCTAATAGTAGCAACATTAACAAGTCCTAGCCTACATGCCATAAATTAGTAGATTTAATGATATAAGTAGAGCCAGTAAAAGAGCTAGCATTATAAGTAGGAGAAATAGTATTTAGTACAAAAAATCCATCAACTAAGTATCTATTTCCCACAAAGTCCACATTTTTTGTAATTACAAACTTATCATCTCTAAGAACAATTTTTAGATTAGTCTTATTAAGCAAGCAAGCAGAAACTAAGTTCTTAAGCAAAAAGGGGACATTTAATACATCGTTCAAAGCTAAAGTTTTTCTAGAAGTAATTTTATGGAAAATCTTTCCTTTACCAAGCACTCACAATGGTTTTGGAGTTTTCCATGAAGACACATTCTCCATTTACAACATCCTCAAACTGGTAGAACAACTCCTTGTTAGTGCAACGATTCTTTAAAACACTGGGATCTAGTACGTATCCATATTGTTCTTTATTTGGCACTAGGTTAGCCTCCACGATAATAGTGACTATAATTTCAACCTTTTTAGCAAGATTAGCTTATGACAAATTGAGTAGCAAACTTTCAATCTTAGTTTTGCAGGCGATTACGATGGTGGAATTGATATGCTTTATAGCTTGGTTGACACAAACATAGAAGGTTATCTTCCTATTTTGAATTCCTCCACTACCCTTCTTGAATTGGTTTTGCATTTTTTTTATGCCCATTCTTTTGATTTTTCTTGCCCTTGCCTTTTAACCTATCCTTAGAAGTTCCAACAAAAGACTCAACTAAGTTAACTTTAATAGAAATAGGAGAAACAAAATTCATCACTATTGGTTTGTCCCACATCTTCACCAAGTTTTCGTATTCTCGAACTTTCTCCATCACTAGTTTATCATCCACCATCTAAAATTGCATCCATTTCTCACCACATTTTTTTTCTTTCTAGCATCATCTGCCCTATACTTCTTCTCTATGGTGTCCTAGATGACCTCGATAGATTTTCAATTCATACAGAGATCAATTAGAGAGTTGGTCATATGGTTTAGCAGATGTACTCTAATTATTTTATTGTCTTTTTCATGCTTCATCCAAGCTTTTTCTTTAGTGGAAGAGGTAGGAGTTTCAGAGTTTATGGCTTTAATAGATAGAAGATCAGTGAATAACACATAATCTATGTCTAGTTATTCAAAGAAAATAAGCAATTTTTGGGACTAACATTTATAATTGGTTCCATCCAAGGTCGAGTTTAGAGAAGTTAGGTAGACTTTGTTCATTGATATGGCTATTGTAGATGAATTTGTTCAATGATATGGCTATTGTAGATTTCTACTGGGAAGTTTTGCATTCAAATTGTAAAGAAAATAAAGTTATAGTAGATAAAAGAGGTAATAATAAAACCTATCAAATGGTTTTACTATGATATAGCCACTTCCTTAAAAGCAAAATTTAACATGATTGTGGTGCATTGGATGATGTCATCTGCTCTATAGGGTTAACACAACTAGTCCTCAAACTCATGCACTCAAGGGTGAAGGCTTGGAACTCGCAAAAATACCATCACCCAAAAAGACAATATTATCAAGTTTAACAGAAGTCGATATCTATATGAAAAGAACAACTATAAAATCAAATATACAGAACCAAATTAAATGTAAAGACAAATTTGGAAACGTTCAAAACATTTGATAAGAAATATAATTGTGCAAAGACATAACTAAAGAATAACCCTTTACTGGAACAATAAACAAAATTTGGCTCAACTAGATTTAATGATCTTCACCAGCACTTGTACTATGCCTATTTAAGACTAGAATAGGTGGGCAGACAATGTGCGCCCACGAAGTTAGCCCAGGTACAACCTTTTACCAAATTATCAAGGGACAAGCTACTTAAGCCTTGACAAACACCTCTCTTAATATAGAGACTAAAAAATAGCTTATACTCACTAATGTGGGACAAAAATACAACACATATGTTAACAAATGTTAAAACCTTAAGAAATATCTTAGTTTTTATTTTTTATAAGAGAGATGAAAGTAATATATTTATGGTATTTGGATAGATCTAAGCATGTAAGAGCCAATAAAAAAACAGGCACCAAAGAAGGCAAGAAGAGCTTAACAAAGATGGTGAAGATGATGTTGAATTGCTTCAGCGATGGTGAAATGATAGTAAGAATTAAGAAAATGAAAGGTCTTTGAATGAAAACAAAAAATGGGAATGAATGGTTAACAATGGCTATTAGTGGAGTGACATCACCTTTAGATGTCAAGAATCAATCGAGTGAAGAGAGGAAATGTGTTCGATTGGAACCAACTAAAAAACGATATTAGGGTGCGATCACGAAGTGAGTCTCCTTTGGTTTTCCATAAGCAATATTTTTACAAACCTAAAGAAAAAAAATCCTAGCTTGAAACTATACAGCTTAGAGTTCGTTTATGGATATAACGGTCATTGGTTCACTCTTATTCTCCAATTTTGATTCATGACATTTTATTCTCTAAGGAAGATCATGTCGACTTTTCTTATTCCCCAAATACCTTACTTTCTCTTCAGTTTTACATTATAATTCTTACTCATTTTGCAATTTTCTCCTTATTCATTTTTTTCATTATTTCAACCCAAAATTTTCCTTATCCCCAAATTTGAACAAAACATAAACAATGCCTAGGAAATTAAGCTATTTTAAAGCAAAACTAATTAAAATGAAAATTAATTGAGAAAAATTTTAACACAAAACTAAGTAATTTTATAAGTGATTAATAAAAATCTAACTACTTTTAAATGTAATTTTTTGTTAATATTTTACAAACAAAATTTTCAAAAAATATATAATAACATAAGATAAAATCAACCAAAATAACTGCCCCTCCTACATATTCTATTTTACAAAATATGTAAACCATATGTATTCATATTTTGTAACAATAGATACATAAACACATTTGGCCTTAATTTTGTCCACCACATGCAAAATAAATGAACTAGAAATAAATTATTCAAAAATTTAAATGAATTTGATGATTAAAAGATAAAATTTAAAGGTCATAGAGATATCCATATTCTAGACTTGAAATTAGAAGAATAATATTGCTAGGATATATAATTAAGATGGAAGCTTTAGAGAGGTAAGTAGAAATTGATAGTTAACTTTGAAGTCATATATAGACATCTAGAGTTTAATTGAAAAAAAA
Source organism: Erythroxylum citrifolium (assembly GCA_026284465.1). NCBI lineage: Eukaryota > Viridiplantae > Streptophyta > Magnoliopsida > Malpighiales > Erythroxylaceae > Erythroxylum > Erythroxylum citrifolium. Next base: position 32,605,589 of record JANKOE010000004.1, read on the forward strand.
ATGAGACGGGAAAAATAGGGCGGTGTCTAGGCATTTACCCTTGAACTTGTATATGAAGTTTGGATAAGACAAGCATAGATGTTTTCAAGTATTTAGAGATCTAAAGGACTTAACTACAAACTAAGAGATGAAATTTAGATAAGAGACTCAAGGGAGTTTTTAGTTATTTATCTACAAATCATAGAGTGGTCTTCAAAGCTTTTTATAACTAAACATTTGGACAAGAGGATTTTGACTCAAAAAATAAATTATGCTTTTAAAACTAAATTAGAAAACCTAAAGGGGTTTTGATTGAGTAAGAAAAGAATCCTAATCCACAACACTTGGCCAATCTCTTTGCAAGCATGAGCAGTTAAATAATCAATTAAAATAATGAATATGACAAAATTTTTAAATGAACATTTTTTATTTACAAAAATAATTACAAAAGTGTCTACATAAAGATAGTGATTATTATTGCTGATATTTTTTGGATATCCTTAACAGAGGTGAGACTCAAATAGCAAACAAAAATATTTGATAAAGTTACCACTCTACCTTATTCAAGGAAATATTTAAAAAAAGAGAGGAAAGGAACCAAAAATTCTGAAACCTATGAATAAAAGTTCAAGGATTGATTATAAAATGAAAAAGGTGTTAGATGCCTCTTCCTATCCATCTAAGGAGTTACCAATTTTTTCAAATTTAGGGAGTTTAAGAAAAAGGCTTTAGGTGTGAGTGTAAGGACAAATTCGTTGAATTTTTTATTTTTTTAAATGAAACACTAATTTTGTTGTAAAATATAAATTTTGAAATATTTAGATAAAAATAACGAGAGACTATGATAAAAATGTAGCTTTTAGAAGAGAAGTCCAAGAGAAATGTTTAAGAGATGAATCCATGACATGAGTGATAAATTTGCTTTTAAAGAAACACAGATACTAATGGAGGAGACTAAAGTCTTATGACCCTAAAATTAAGGTTTGATTAAGATTGAATACTTAGAAACTATTCTTTCCCTCTTTAATTTTCTTTAATCTTGTTGATTCAATGTATGTGTTTGATCCTATATTTCTTAAAGTTTTGATTACTCTCTCTGATGATCTAATCAATTAACCCTAATTGAATTTGAAATTCGCATATTTGTAATATCTGAATTCACAAAGCTATTTCTAACTTCTTTAATTAGATCTGAAGCAATCTATTAGATAATTAATTTCACAACCAAGATCTCTCTTCAATTGATCGTTAATTTGATAATTGTGGGTTTATTAAACTTCTAAATCTCGTTGTACAATCTAACACTGATTACTTTGATTCACCATCTCGATTTTTTGTCAACTTTATTGATTTGTGTTCAATTTATTATGCATTTATTTCATAACACTTCGTGTGTAATGATATAAATTGCTTAAGACATTCTCTTTAGTTCATATTTTTTTTAGGTACAATTCGGAAGAGAAAGAGCTAAAGTGAGTCAAGAGCAGCATGTTTGAGTCATTTTCTAAAGATTCACACTTAGTTATCTTCATGGAGTAAGAACGAGAAGAATTAGAGTAAGAGGAGACAAGAAAATACCAAAAAGAATGAAGATTAGTACAAGTCATAGCCATAAGATGCATCTCACAACCATGAAAAATTTTTCATCACCGTGATAGGTGGGTCACGCCCATGACACACTTATCATGGGCATGACACTAGTTACATAGGCATGACAGCCCATGTCATACCCATGCAAGGTGCTAGAGTCATAATTGCGTTCCATGCTTTAGGCTTTATGTCCCGATTGCACTCCCTTTGTCACAATCACATGGGGTGCTGCATGGCTCTATCATAAAGCTTCCTCCATCTTCTTTGTTCTTCAATCTCATGATTTCCAACCCTCATAAGCATATCAAACACCCCGTGAAATATATAATTAAGATTGAATTCATACCCTAAACTACACAAATACTTAAAATATAAACAAACACTAATAATAACATAATTCTACGCCTATATATACAATAATCATCTAAAAATTACTTGAAAACACACTAAAACTCCTAGAAAAACATAGTATCAATTATACCTATCATGCAACGATGTTTTTAACGACTTAGCGACAACAAGATCCTCCTCGGTGGCTAGGATTTCAGCTTTGGTTTGCTAGGGTTTCTAAAACATAAATAAAGGTCATGATTAGAAGCAAGAATAAATATATTTTAAAGCTAGAAAAGGGAATGTTTGTTAATAAGGATAAGAGTACCCTAAGCCTAAAATTAAGAATTTTTGGACACAAGATTATAATAAGGATTGTTTGGATATGAGAATATCTTATTCTAAGGTTGGCATAAGACTTATTTGGTAATAAGTTTAAGTTTGACTTAAAGGAAGAATAAGTTATTGCAAGTTTAGAATAAAAGTTGTTTGGACATAAGTTTAAGTGTGACTCAAACTTGGAAAAGGATAATTTATTTAGCTTTTGGATTAAAGTAATCCTAAGACTAAATTAAGTTCTTTTAAATATGGAATTCCATATTTGACCTAATTTTCAAACATAATTGAAAATTGTTTTAAATTTCAAAATTCAATTCCAAAATTAAAGTAATTATTTTTCTTAATTTGATTAAGATTAATAGTTATGTTGATTTCTTATTAAATTTTATAAAATTATTTTCCAAACTTAAAATTATTTATTTTCAATTATAATGAAATTAATTATTTAGATTCTTTAAACTTAAGAAAAGTATTTTCTTAAGTAATTAAGAAAGATGTTTCTTAATTGAATTTATTTATTTCATTTTGATTAAGATAAATTAAATTTATGAGTTTATTTTTTAGAGAATTATTATTCAATTTATTTAGAAATTATTTCTTTATTTATGAATAATAAGTTTCTTGAGTTGTTAAAAACGATATTTTTCTTGATAAAATTGTGAAAAGTGTTTGTATTTATTAATTAAGAAAAGAGGTTTTTAAATATTTTTAAATTAATTTTCTAATTTATTAAAGAAAATTTTTCTAATTAATTACGAAATTAATATATAAATAAATAATGTAAAGTACTTCTTAATTAAATTTAAAAGTGTTTCATTTAATTTTGAAAGTAGTTTTCTTTAAATATTAGAAATTAATTTTCTGATTAGGGGAAAATAATTTCCAATTTGGATAGAAATAGTTTAATAATTGGATTAAAATTTCTTACTTGTTGAATTTTGAAAGAAGTTTTTAAATTATAATAAGTAAGGAGCATAATTTATTGAAAAAAATTTCAATTAATTTTTTTAAAGGAGTCAAGATAATTAGAAATAGTTTCCAATTGGATTTGAAATTTGTTTTCAAATAAAATTAAATTTATATTTGGAATAGAAATAGGAATTTAATTTTTTATTAGTCAACAGGTTTAATATGTTTTATGGATATATTTTGATTATGAATGCATAAGTTGCATACTTTATTTATATGTTTGATATATATTGGATGCATGTTAAATTGCATATTTTATATATGTGATATTATTACATGTAATTTTGTATTTAATGAGACAAACAAAATTAAATCCCTCATTAAATATTAAGTACGCACTGAGAATGTGATTGTCATCTTCCATTATTATAAGAATAAACTAAAGTTTTATTTATTGTTAAGTTTGTTAAGCAAACTCAAAAGTTGCTTTAACCCGAATATCTTTAGTCATATAATAGTGGGTCTCATTTAACTAAATTTGTGTGATCTGGATTAGTAAACTCATGATCATATAAATTTAGAGGCATGATTAGGAATAAAATACAAGATATGTATTAGCAAGAGTTTTCACCTAATGGATCTAGGAGTTATATGAGATGTGATTAATAAAGTTGTTATCTACCTAATTTAAGTTTAGTTGGTTTTTTAAGCAAAATCAAGATCAATTAAATTTGAATGAGATCCTATTCCACTAGAAATATTAGAGTAATCTTTTTAAATAGTAGTAAGGGCTATTATTTTGAATAAAATAGTGGGAGTAACCAAATATATAATTAAAGTTCTAATCTCATTTGGTAGTCATGTCATATAATCAATTACTTGTTTTTCTTACATTTATATTTTTCTAAGTGGAATTTATCTTGTTTAGTATAGTCGATACTAAAGTCAGTGAACTGGATTTCTTGGACATAAGTTATGTTAGATAGAAAAGTTGTATGTCTATTATGCAATTTTGCTATTAATCCTTGCTGAGGATTTGGTGTTAAAGTTTTATAGATATGTCAAAATCATATAGATGAAAAAATGTATTAACATTTTGATTTGAATAGTATCTCTTAAAACTTTGATGAAAACATGTAAGATGTATGTCAACATCATGATAACAAGATGTAAGATGTTGCATGAAGTCGAGCTAAAATATATAGTACTATGATGAAATTATTTCACTCAATTTAGCTTACTAAAAGGATAAACATGGACATCAATTAAAGACTTTGCTATAGTATGATAATATTTTTCATAAGAAAAAATAGAATGCAAGATTTTCATATCTATACGTGATATGATAGAGATCATATATATTTCCAGTTCATGTTTTTGTGTATTTGATAATGAATTTATATTCACATTATCATAATGTTCAGGATATGATAAGAAATAGATTATTGAGTAAGTGTTGTTAATCCAAGTTTACTGGATCAAAAGAGACTTATGCTTACCATAAATGGCAAGAATCCAAAGTTAGATAATCGAAACTATCCTTTTATGCTATGTTGGTTAAATCAAGATGATGAGAATCATAAAGTTATATACAAGGAAATATGTATTGTTTCAATTATGAATCTTATGAAACTTGTGAAATATGTTAAGTTGAAAAATAAACAAATCAAACTTTTGTGAAAAGGATGATGATGATGGTATTAAATTGATAAATTTATACATAGGACGTATTAGATGGAATAACAATTCATAAAAGGATGATTTTTATATTTAATTTTACTAATGACTTTATATGATACAAACATATATATCAAATGAAATATTGATTTAAAATTTTGAAAAATTCAAATTGTTTAAATCTAGGTAGAAATTAAGTATTGAGAATACTAAATCATTTCAATGAGATCGATATGGTGAGTTTTAAAATTTTCATTTATCTACAAGGAATGAGATTCTCTAATCAAGATTTTAACAACTAAATTTATAAGAGTGTGGTTTCATGTAAGGAGGAATATACAGTATGAGATATTATATAATGCAATATTTATTTTTCTATAACAATGCCTAGTACAATAACTTACCTTTAATAGTTCTAATTAGCTCAATTAATAAGAATTCATATTAGATATGGAATGCTGAGACTTTAAAAGAGTCAAAGATAATGATTTAAAAATGTGATGCTTAATTGAAGCATATATTATCCATTAAATTTAGAACTAAAACAGAAAATATAAGGTTATGGGATATCTAAAAGGTTAGATATATTCTTACAAACTTATTGAACAAATTGTTTACTTCAATGACTACTCATAAAGAATGGTTCTCAATATAAGCAGTGGGAGTAAGATCAAGTTTGAAATTTTCAAATCTCATGGCAATACATTCAATTGGAAATAGTACCTTTATTGATACATTTGACGTATAGTTGCAAGGTTACAAGATATTGAAAAAATCACTTTCATGATGAATTTGAATAATTTGTTTTGAAGATGATTGTGAATTTATCATATCTACAAGAAGGATGATTTTTATATTTAATTAGTATAGATCCTTTTAAAGTTCTGCTATGATATTATGGTATTATGTTCTGATACTTGTAAGTTTTGCTCTGAAGCCAATATATCATCTTTTTATATGTTATATTCTATTATGAGATACATATTGTGTGGATTGCACTTTAATATGAATAATTAAAGATTGCTTAAGATGTGATCTAATTTTGTATTTGTGAATGTTAGACAACTTTTAGAAATAGTTGCCAATTTATATCTTATTTAGTTATTTCTCCACTAAGCTTTATGCTTAACATAGTGGTTTTGCCTCCGTGTAGATTCTAATAAGAAGGTTTAAAGACTGGGATAAAGACAACCGCAATGGCCAAAGAGATTGTGTTTTGTTTTGGAAATGTTCAGCTTGTTTTTTAGTTGTATTTAATGTAATGAGACATATTGGAATTTGTATTTTGTTTGATGGTTTGTAATAACCTTAATGCATGTTGGATTTTGATTTAAGGCTTGTATGTGATAAGTATCATATGTATGTTATATTCTAAATATGACCCAACCTATGAAATGAAATGTATGTTACTTGAGTTTCTGGAAATGCTTTAGCATGTTTGGGATTGTTTTAGTACTGTTTTGTGTGGCATTTGCATATCTTCCCAAGGGGTATGTGAGTGTTACAGACACTTTGGGCCAAAAACATGTGGGAGCTCCAATATATGTGCATTGAATTAAGGATAGATTGGATGAGCTACACTTTACTAACATAAGATAGGGATTTGTTGACCTAAGATTGAACAGGGATTTGTTGACCTAAGATTAAACATGCTTCTTGATCTTTTCGATGAGAGGTAGACAGTCCAGATGGTTAAGTCTTTTTATAGACACAAGTAAGCTGAGATATAGGATAGGAGGAGATTTATGCATCATGCTTGTAGCTCTTATGATAGAGTCTTGCATATGAGTTGCACCTTTGGAGAGATTGAGGTGGCTCTTATGAAGATTAATCTCCAACCCCGAATATAGTTTGAAGATGTCTAGAGCCCGCATATAAGTGAGGATGGAGGCCATATTTTCCCAATAAAAAAGAAGCAAATCCTCTACGAAGCAAAGATTAGTTAGTGCGAGTTTCTTACATTTCGTGTGATAGTTGAAATGTAGTAATTGTTGGACTTCATGCTTGATGATGGCATTAAGGATCTCCATGCTTAGGATAAAGGGATGGAGGGATAAGGTTCCCCCTATCTAAGTCCTCACGCAACTTGGAAGCATTTTGTAGGGCTATCATTGATAAGGACAAAAAAGGAAGTTATTGAGACACATTCTTTGATCCACCTGATGAATTGGAGAGGGAAACCGTAAGTTGTAAGCATTTTCCACATGAAATCCCAGCTGATGCAATCAAAAGCCTTGCAAAAATTAATCTTCATTGTGCAATTTGGAGGGCTATGAATTTGAGAATATCCCTTCAAAAGTCCTTGTACAATGAGGACATTATCCTTAATATGTCTATCCTTTATAAAAGCTCCCTGGTTGTCATTCATTAAAGGACCAAGGACTGTCTTCAAGCGATTGGATAGGATTTCAGATATTATTTTGTACAAGAAGTTAGTGCATGAGATAGGTTGGTAATCCTCAAAGATGGAAGCATTACGACCTTTAGGAATTAGGCATAAGAATGTGCGGTTAATTTCTTTAAGGAGGATATCATTTGAAAAAAACTCATGGAATGCATCTTTGATAAAGCTTCCTATGATATGCCAAGATTTTTGGTAGAAATACCCATTAAAATCATTTGGCCCAGGGGAATTCTTAGGGTCCATACCGAAGATTACATGTTTAATGTCAAGATCCTCAACTAGTTTGATTAAGTGAGTAAAATCGAGTGAGGAAATTTGCGGGAGATTGAGTTCTTGCAGATCAGTATTTGAGATGTTTGAGGGACTAGCAGTGCCTAAAAGGGAGTAGAAGTAGCTGATAGCTTCAGCTTGTATATCCTTAGGCTTACGAAGGAGAATGCCCTCCCGAGACTTGATGGAGTAGAGCTTATTATGGTTTCGTTGCTAGGATTGTGTTGAAGAAGAGCATCTGTGTCCATCTTTAAGCCAGTGTATTCGAGTCCGTTGTTGGAGAATAGATGAATGATTTTTTTACTGCTTGCAAATAGTTAACGAGAGCTGATTTTCCTTGTCCAAGTTTTAGGAACATAAAGAGGGGCTGGGGATGAGTCCGAAGGTTTGGTTGAAGAAAGGGAGGCGTGGGGGAGGTAGGCGAAGATGGTGAAGCCTTGGAAGGCAAAGTAGGAAAATCGGTGCTTTGGGTAAGGGAAGTGTCAGACATTGTGGAGGGAGAAGCTAAGTATGGCAAAAAAACAAAAAAAAAGGGTCGTGTTTCAGATGAAAGTACAACAAAGATTGCTCAATAACGTAAAAAGGATGGCTGGCAAGAGAAGGTGTAGAAAAGGGAAATGTGGAAAGATAGAGGTACCCTTAGTGGCGAGGCCTCAAAAGAGAGCTAAGAAGGAGGTTTGAATTTGGGAGACAAAGAGAGGAGAGGGTGATAAGAAGTAATGGATCTGGTGAGTAGCCAAACTGGATGTTGGGTTGAGAGGAGGCCAAAATCTGGAGGAGAGAAAGGAAAGTGTTAATGGCAAGGTGATGGTTGTTAGAAAGAGGGAGGAGTTTCTTGCTCTACATGGTGGGTATTGTGAACTTGCAATGTGTGCATTAGAATGTACAAAACATATTATAAATAGGTTTAAGCTTTAAAGGAAATAACACTCTTTGCCTAATCCTCTATGCAATAATTATATTGTTCTCTGAACTTATTTTGTAGATACTATTAGACATCGAACACTTATGCAGCTATGTTGGTTGAGTTTTAAAATTTGTCAGAAGAATATGATTAAAAAAATCAAGCTTTGAATAAAGTTATATGCTTTGTTATTATTTATATATTAATCATTTTATAGAATTTAAGTATTCTTAACTTTCAAAAAGTCAAATGAAAAAGTTTTATAATTATTCTGCTACGTAGAGGAACGGATTTGAGCCTGATTTCCTTACACGGAGAAACTTAACTTCACATAGTAAAAACCCCAGTTACGTTGGCTTCATATAGATGATCCATTTATGCTTTATCAATAAGTTTTATATTCCGTAAATCTCCTTAAAGCTAAATGTTGAAATTAACTCAGGAATTTAGTAGTTGGGATGACATGATATGAAATTAATTTCGGAATTTAGTGGTTGGTCGTGCAATTCATATCATATCTAAACGCATTTGACTGACTTTGTTAACATTCCTGTAACCAAACAGAACGAATTCACACGTGGAAATTTCTCCTTCCACGACGAAACAGCGTCCGTCCCTCATTGGAACATCTGCACTGGCGAGTTGTGCCGACTGCAACTAGATGATTCTATTATGCAACTTTCCTCACCCGAATATCTACTCAGACTTCTCAAGCATTTGATCAACCACCGAAACGAAGTCCGACAGATCCACTCCATCTTACTAACCAAAGGCCACCTCCTCTTCAACCCCAATTCTCCACCACTCTCAATAAGGAAACCCACTCTCCTTTACAATACTCTGATCAGAGCCTACCTCAATTTTGGGCAAAACCACAAGACCCTTCACCTCTTCACTCGCATGCTTGCCCACGACGCCCCACCCAATGCTCACACCTTTCCTTCTCTTATCAAAGCAGCCACGTTTTCCTTTCCCCCCTCTGGCACTTCCCTTCATGGCCAAGTTGTCCGGCGCGGGGTTTTGTGTGACTCCTTTATTCAAACTTCATTGTTGTCCATGTACTCGCAACTTGGTGACTTGCTGAACGCGCGCAAAGTGTTTGACGAAATTTCCCGTCCTCGTGTTGTCGAATGCAATGCAATGCTTGATGCTTTTTCAAGAAATGGGGACTTGGGTTCTGCTGTTTTATTCATTAATCGCATGATCAACCGAGATGTTGTTTCTTGGACAAGTGTTATCAGTGGGTTTTCGAGGAGTGGGCTTTTTGGTGAGGCAATACAGTTTTTCAGGGAGATGATCGTGCATGCCGATGTGACTACTGGACTAGTGAAACCCAATGAAGCAACTTACGTTAGCGTACTATCGTCCTGTGCTAATTTAAGTGGAGGAGCTTTTGGTCTGGGGAAGCAAGTACACGGTTATATCATTAGGAATGAGGAAGCTCTGACTGTTTCCACGGGAACAGCATTGGTAGATTTGTACGGGAAAAAGGGTTATTTGAAAGATGCTATGAAACTTTTTGACCAAATGGTGGTTAGAGGGGTTTGCACTTGGAATGCTATGATATTTTCATTTGCTGATAACGGTAGGGAGATGCAAGCGTTAGACATGTTTGAGAAGATGAGAAGGGAAGGTTTTCTCCCTAATGGGATCACTCTTCTTGCTGTACTATCTGCTTGCGCCCGAGCAAAGCTTGTACAGATTGGTTTGGAGTTGTTTCAAGCGATGTGGAGTGAGTTTCAGGTTTTGCCAATTATGGAACATTACGGGTGCGTGGTTGATCTTTTGGGCAAAGCGGGGTTGTTGGGAGAAGCAGTTGAATTTATAAAGAGTATGCCTTTTGATCCAGATGCGTCTGTTTGGGGAGCTCTTTTAGGTGCTTGCAAGGTTCAAGGAGCAATTGAGCTGGGGAATGAAGTAGGAGTCAAATTATTTAATTTCCAGCCACAGACGTGTGGCCAATATGTGACGTTGTCGCACATTAATGCTGGTTTACAGAGATGGGGTCCTGCGGCTGATGTTAGAAAAGCACTTAAAATGTCTGGAATCAGAAAAGTGCCAGCATCCAGCTGGATTGATCCCATGTGAGAATGCCTAATTTTTTAATTTGCAACTCGGATTTTGATCTTGATTTGATAGAATATACTACTAATAGCATGATTGGGGCTCACATATCAAAGATGAAAATGCTCGACTGTTGAGCGGAGATTTGAGTTATTTACCATGGCACCTGATGGATGCATGACCTCAAACTGTGATATGCCTACATATTTTCTCTTTGAACGTATAAGCTAAGCGATAAGATAGTTGAGAATCAGTCTGTGTTCCTTGATAGCAGATGAGCTCTGTTGCATATATGTTTTTATCGCATTGTTGGGAAGTACGATACTTTAAAAGAAAATGATATGAATGAAACAAAGAAGATATAAGAAAGTCTTGAAAAATGCAGAGACAGTTGTTTCCCCATATTGCTACTTTTACTGCGGTACAATTTGCAAATTTGTGTTGTATTAATATACTAACTTAGCACTGTTAAATTCTCTCACTAATAATATTAATAATTTGTAAATTTCTGTTGTGTTTATATGGTAAGTACAATTAAGTTTTGTTACTAATAGTATTAAGAATGAGATACATAATTACCCATTTTTATAGGTCATTGTATGAATGTTACAAAATTAAGGGTCCATTTGTTTTCAATTATGCTTTCTATTGCTTATTTTTGCTTTCAAGTTCAATAAAAAAAGACTGTTTGTATGAGTTTTTGATTCTTGGTTTTGTTTTTGGTTTTGTGCATCTAGCTTTCTCTATGTATTTTAGTTTCGTAATTTCCTCTATAAAATAAATATTTCCTTTCTGCGGATATAATTCACAATTTTCATTTAAAACCTTATTCTTCTCCTAAATCTTTAATAAATTCCTTAAATTAGGAAACAAATTAAGGTTGGGTTGAACCTTGCTAAATAAACGTCAAAAGTAGTTGCTTTACTCTCTTTTTTTTCTGGTGAATGGGGGCGGAGTAGACAAAGATTAACTCCGCAAAAACACTACAGCTTGAGAGTCTGTCTCGAGCATCAATTGGATCCCTGGAGGCAGGATAGACCAAAAGGACCACCGAAGCGTCTGTGATGATCCAAGCTTAGCTAGAAAGTCCACAGATTGATTGCCCTCACGAAAGTCTAGACGAAAATCTGATAAAGCTACAGTCAAAAAGCTAAAGATAAAGGTACGTAAACTTAATGGACCTTTTAATTTGAAAATTTTGAAATTGTTCTGCATATGATTATATTGTGACTTCTTATATTTTGAAAAAAAAATATAAGGATTATTTGAAATAGATTTAGATTCTTTAGAATCTATAAATAAGATAATTGCATCCCTCTTTCAAAAATCACTAATGTTATACCAAATAGTGACAAATTAGACAATAAAAATTTGCTTCAAATCTTTTAAATTTTTTAATATTATTAATAGCTTAGATATAATAAAAGCTTTCATTTCCTTTCATGATCAAACTTTTTGATATGCCTCAAAAAATTGGTATCAAAGTCAGGCGTATTTGGTGTACAACTTGTGAAGATATGCATGGTAGATTCAGGAAAAAAAACATATTTGATATCTGTCAACAATAGATACATAAAAAAATAAAAAAAACTGTTATTTATAACTGATAAGTTGTATCATTGTTACATTATATAGTTTACTAGATTTTAAAGCAAGAATTTTTTAATATTAATTAGAAAATTAGCAATATAATGATGAGCATAAAGAGTTACATCTTAGATTCTTTGAGCATTATAGATTACATCTAAATAGAGGTTATTAGAGATGATTCCTCCTATGTTGTTAACTATGAGTGATTATCATCTAAATGGTGACAAATAAGTATATATCAATTATGGAAGAATTGGATAGAATATATCAAAGATGTAAAAAACTGTAGATAGAAGCTCATCTATAAATTACTACACATTATAGAAATTATCATCTAAATGGTGACAAATAAGTATCGAAAATTAAATCCCGAAGAATTAAAAATAGTTATTGCTATCGTATAAATTCAAAAATTGATACAATATTATGGAAACAACATTCTTTTTCATATAGAAAATTTTCAAAAACAAATCATGGATATACAAGATATGATGGAAAAATAAATAAATTTGATATAAAGAATAAACTCGATAAAAGTTCTATAGAAAATAGATATTTGATGTTTTGATTTAGAAATTGAAGAATTAGTGTTCAGATAGAAAATTTAAAATTAGAAACCTTAGCACATATAAAACCAAATTTAATTAAACAAGAAATTCACTAGAATCCCAACATTAATAGTATACTTAATACTACTAAAATTCTAGCACCTATATATCCTTCACAAAGTTTTAATAGACCTAATTGACGAGATGCTGGAACTCATATGATAACCAAAAATAAAGATGGCTTCACACCTATAGACAAAATGAGAACAAAAGTTATCAATATAGATTGCATCTAAATATAGAAGAGGCTATAGTTTAATGGAAAACAACTCTAAGAGTAAATGTTGCTATTAATAAAATGGATTATGAAATGACTAAACAATTTTTAGAAAAAACTTTAGTAAACAATTCTCACAAATTTTGGAAAATTTTAGATAAAAACTCAAAAAAGAATCTATATTTAACTCAGATAATGATATAGCGAATCTAATAACTAAAGCCGAAATCATGTTATGGCATTACAAAGATTGCAATTATGTAATATGTGTGAAATCAATAGATATATGTGTATTTTCCTAGACTATTATTACCACATTTATAATTAAGTCAATAATACACAAATTTATTTAAAGATGTTTTTATCCAGAGATCCTTGATCCCTAGGGTAGTAAATTAGAGGAAACTTACAATCTTAGTCTTATAGATAGCTTAGGAAAAAGAATTTCCTTTTTACAAAATAAATTAAGTGAATAGTGTGTGACACTATATTACTGAAAAAAGTAAAGGAATAAAGAAAAATCTTCATTATGTTATTATGATTTTAAAATGCGTATTATGATATGATGTGATAGTCTTTATTATTACAATAAGATAATAAATTTTAAAAGAAGATATATTTTAGGAAAAGATATTTCAAGAAACATAAAGCAAAATATTATAAAAAAATAAAGGGATAAAAACAAAAAACCTATGTTTAGAATAAATAAGAAAAGAACTAAAAAACATAACTGAATGTCAATGCTATTATTATAAAGAAAAAAGACACCATGTTAATGAATTTCCTAAAAGATTGAATTTAAAAAATAGAAATAGATGATGAAATAAATAAAATGATAGAAAATGACGATTTTATTATAATTGATACTTTTGAAGAATGTTCTTATGAAAAAAATATTTTTGTAACAGCTCAGACTACCTAACCACAGATATTGTCCGCTTTAAATTGCCCATCGGGTCAAGACCCTTATGGTTTTGCTCTTCTCGCACCTAGAAAAGCGTGTCCATGGCGAAGAGATACCCATACCCTTATAAGGCGTACTTCGTCCTCCTTTACAACCGATGTGGGATCTTACAATCCACCCCCTTAGCACCCAGCGTCCTCGCTGGCACAACGGGTCGAGAACCGACTATAATATCATTTGTAATAGCTCAGACCAGCCACCCACAGATATTTTCCGATTTGGGTTGCCTATCGGGCTAAGGTCCTCACGATTTTGCTCTTCTCACATCCGAAAAAACGCGTCTATGGGGAAGAGATACATGTACCCTTATAAGACGCACTTCGTTCTCCTCTCTGATCGATGTGAGATCTCACAATTTTTATAATAACAAATACAAAATATGAGGAGACTTCAAGTTCAAAAATACATAAGTGAAATTAGATAATCTTTTAACACTCAAATTGATAATCAAATAGTAGCTACTACAGTAGAAACATCTTAACAATGTGGAGATTACAGTCAAGAAACTCTTATTAATAGAAACATGCTTAAAAAGATTGAAATTACTGTGTGTTCTATCAATTCTTATATTGGGTTTAATATGACATTATTAGAAAAATAGGATTAAAACTCAGAAATCATCATATGTTTTATGCTATTAATCTTAATGATATTAGTTTAATTTCTAATGAAGTAATTATTCCTCTATTATCTAAAAGAGATATTTTTCAAAAACTTGAACACATTCCTAAAGAAATTAGAGACAAAATAGGATGAGTGCATATAAGACCCATACAAATGATAGTTATATATACTTTAGAGACAGAAAAGATAGTCCTATAAATTTAGCAATAGTAGATGAACAATTCGTAATAGAAAAGAAGCCTATATGGTAATTTTGAGAGGCAATCTTTGATATAAAAAAAACTTTTGTTTAATATATATCCTAAGATGACTTATAATATACAAGGTAAAGATTTTCATAGAACACTCTCTTTAATCCAAGGCTTTAAATGAAAAGATTTAACATATTCTATTACCTAAATGTATTTTATGCTTTATTTAATACTTATCTTACATAATGTTTTAGAGATAAAAATATTATTGACTTTCTAAAATTATTTTATGAAGTTGAATGAATATATCCTCCTTATATTACAAATATGAAAGAGATAGAAAATGATTTTCCATTAGATTTACAATAAAAACCTTTAGTAGATTCTCATAATAAATTATTGCCTAGACTATCTTATTCTAAAATTGTTGTTTCGAGTAGTCAATGATATTTTAATACTTTGATTAAAGCCAATAGAAAGATAAGTTCTAATTATAAAATTAAATGATAATATTTTAATGGTACAAATTATGTTCCCTGTAATATCTTAATTTATACAGAAGCTAATGAAAGTTATATTAATCATAATCTAATACACAATTTGCTAAGTTTTAAACTAAATGAACCTAATCAATATATAAATTTCAATGGTGACATACATCAAATAGATACCTCCATAGAAACTATTATTAAGATACGAGACAATAAAATACCTATAAGATTATTAGTTGAAAATGAAGGATTCAATAATGCTAGGAACTAGTTTTCTCGAGCTAGTCCAACCTTAAAAGATAACTCAACATGGAATACAAATATCCTATAATAACAATACAATATATGTTCTAAGATAATGACTAGTCCTACTAGTATTTATCCTCCAATCAGTATAACCTATAACAATTATAGAGTAGAATACTTTGCTTACTATATAAATAGTAAAGCTAGAACTTATTTATGTAAAGCAAGTTGCTTTCCTTTATAATGTCATGAAATCTTAAAAAGTATAATTGCATTAGATATTTCCAATAAGAATATACATTTATCAAAAGGTATTAATCAACCTCAAATACTATTAGGATCATTTTTAATAAAATGTCCACCACATTACGTTTATGATACTAAAACTAATATTCTTCTAGAAAATAATTTTATCCAATTATTTCATAAAATACTAGTTGATACTATCTAACAACAAATACATTTCAAAACTCCTTGTGGTCATTGGATCACAGTTAATAGAATTAAACATGCATATGCTAGAATACACCGATCACATTTAAACCTCATACAACCTAGTGTAATGTAGGGTATAAAGAAAATTTGATTCTTCCAAAAAGGAAAACCTTTACTAAATTTACCACAAAAAAAACCTTTACAAAACATATAAAAATTATAAAGAATAAATATCGACATATCAAAATCTTCAAAGATGGACTAGAATTAGTAAAACAAAAATAAGAAAAATTACTCTTTCTGATAGTCTATTAAAATTTTAGGATAAAAAAGAGAAGAAGCAAATTTTAAAAAAATAGATAAACAAAAAATTATTAAAGTTATTTTGATTATATATAATTTAGAAGATAAAAAAACAAACTTCTTGAACTAGAAAATCTAAAGATAATTAGGTATAGTAAATCCCCTCATTCTTTCATAGCTTTTATGGTTAGATACCATGCAAAGATAATTAGAAATAAAGCTAGAATAGTCGTAAATTGTAAAAAAATTAAATGATAATATAGTATTTGATGGATACTTCACTAAAAAAACATTAATAAATTTAACAAGAGGAAAATAAATCTTCTCTAAATTTGATTGTAAGAGTGGATTTTGGCAGATAAAAATGAATAAAATAGCATTCCATATACTACTTTCTCCACTCCATAAGGTCATTACGAATGGTTAGTAATGCCTTTTGGTTTAAAAAATATCTCAAGAATATTTCAAAGGAAAATGAATAATATCTTTAAGTATTATAATTTTATACATGTTTATAGATGATATTAAAATAGTTAGTGATAATATTGCTCAACATATTAGACATTTCAATAAATTTGCAAATTTATATGAACAACATGGTTTAGCTTTGTATGCAAAATAAAGTAAGATATGTCAAACTGAAATAGAATTCCTTAGCATGGAGATAGATGGTAGGAGAGTTAAACTTCAACTTCATATCCTCTAAAACATCTCACAATTTTCTGATAAGTTAATAGATAAAAAATTTCCTGATAAGTTAATTAATAAAAAACAAGTTCAAAGTTTTTTAGGAGTACTAAATTATGATTTAGATTTTATTCAAAAATTTGTCAAGATAAGAAAATTTTTCAAATGCTTTCAAAGAAAGATCAGAGATCTGAATTTTCACCCTATTTAATTGAACATGTAAAGAAAAATAAGATTTTGTGTATTACATTGCCAAAACTATCTTTAGTATCTGATGATGATGATTTAATTCTTGAAATTGATACTTCTGATCATGTATGGAGTGGAGTATTAAAGCAGATAGATTATGATGATTTTAATATTAAGATTATCGAGTTTCTTTGCAGGTATACTTTGAGAACCTTTATAGATACACAACAAATATATCATATAAATGAAAAGAATTATTGGCAGTAGTAAAAATCTATAAAATTTTTTATTATTTTTTATTGCTTGAAACATTTTTATTAGGAACTCATAACACTCAAGTTAAGGGTTCTATTTAAAATAATTTATCCTCTAAATTTAAATATAAAAGATATATTAAATGGAAAACTTTTTTAGTAGAATATGTCTTCGATATTGAGATTGTAAGCGATCTAGAAGGGGGGTTGAATAGATCTTTGAAACTTTTCGAATAATTCTAAAATAAAATCAGAAGTCAATTCACACAAAACCAATTTAATTAAAAACAAATGTAAAGAGTAGAGAAGAAGGGCAAACACTGTTTTTATAGAGGTTCGGTGCTAAGACCTACGTCCTCTACCTAAGCTCCC
>JANKOE010000004.1:32624400-32635111 GCA_026284465.1 Erythroxylum citrifolium
CAAAGTCCTCAAAATTAAACAATTCATTTCTCATAAATTTTTCTTAATTTCATCAAATTTCCTTAAATTCATAAATTGTCTCACCAATTTCTTTCTCATTTAATTTCATTTTAATATTTCTAATTTTCATCAAAAGTTCGGGGTCCAACAATAATGACCCGTAAAGATACCTTGATACTAAATATATTATATATTGGTTTAGATTTTCATGTAAACAATATAATACCTATCATTTCATTACTTTAAGAAAAGAAAAACACTGTGTTATTGTTGTGGATACTAATTTTAAAAAATAATTTTTAAAATACGATAAAAATTATACATTAAAGAAGAGCAATTGATATGAGAATTGTTATTTTTTGCATAGCGACCACATTAAGAAAGTATTTCAAACCTATGCCGAAAAAAGAAAATTTTCTTTTTAGTAATAGCTCCACCCAAAAAGACACCATTGGCTGCCGAAAATTTTGTAAAAATGAAGTAAGAATGATTGAAAGATGAAAGATAAAATCGAGTCCTAGGGAACAAAAAAGGTTATGTCATATTCGAAAACATGCAGAAATATCTATCCTTTTTCTACAAGTGGCTAGAGGACCTCCAAAGGAAAAGATAAAGTTGAAGCATCAGGAGTATCTACATACAGTGATGATTCTAAGTGAAAGATATCTTCTACTCAATAAAGATGAGTCTAAAAAAGATAAGAAGATGACTTAGAAATCCCTCTAACCACTCAGATAAAAAGAAAATTCACTTGTAGTAAAGATAGAATCTTGTTTCTTGAAAGTTGATATGATGTAATTTTTGTTAAGTTAAAATTTGGGCTCTGAGTCCTCTCGTATAAATAAAACCCTATGCTTTCTATATGTATCTTATCTCTTTAATTTTCTCTATTTTCCTTTTTGCATATATAGTTCAAAGTTTTTATTTTAAACCTTATTCTTCTCCTAAATCTTTAGTATACGCCTTAAAGTAGGAAACAAATTAAAGCTATGCTGGACTTTGTTAAAAGAGCATCAAGGGTGGTTATCTTACTTTAATGTTGGAGATGGAATGCCCATTAAATTACTAAATGAAAACCCAGTAAAGCTACAGTTAAAAAGCTAAAGATGAAAGTACGAAATCGTAATATACACATTAATTTGAAACTTTCAAAATTGTTCTACATATGGTTATGTCATGACTTCTTATCTTCTAAAAATTAATATATGGATTATCTAGAATAGGTTTAGAGTTTTTAGAATCTATAAAGGAGATAATTATATCACTCTTTTAAGAAGTAACTAATATTATAAAAAATAATGATAAATTAAAGGATGAAGATTTGCTTCAAATCTCTTTAATTCTTGATATTATTAGTAGTTTCGATATAATAGAACCTTTTATTTCCTCTCGTGATCAAATTTTGATCTGTCTCTAAAAATTAGTATAAAAATTAAAAATTTTGAAACTGTTCAACATATGACTATATTATGACTTCTTATTTTCTTGAAAATTTTGTATATGGATTATATGAAATATATTTAAATTCTTTAGAATCTATAATTAAGATAATTATATCCCTCTTTTAAGAAATCATTAATATTATAGCAAATAATAATAAGTTAAAGGATGGAGATTTGCTTTGGATCTCTTTAATTTTTTTATTAGTAGCTTGAATATAATAAAAGCTTTTATTTCCTCTCATGATCAAATTTTTTAATCTACCTTTAAAAAATGTTTCTTTTTTATCTTATTGTGATAATAAGGATTATCACACCCTATCATAATAAACATTTTTTTAATCATAACAATATACTGAAGATTTTTTCTTTATTCCTTTACTTTTCTTTAGTAATATAGCGATATTACTTCATTGACTTAATTTATCTTCTAAAAAGGAATTTCAATTTTATACCAATTTTTAGAGAGATCAAAAAAATTTGATCACAAGAGGAAATAAAAACTTTTATTATATCCAAGCTATTAATAATATCATAAATTAAAGAGATTCAAAGTAAATTTTCATCATATAATTTATCATTATTTGCTATAATATTAGTGACTTCTTGAAAGAGGGATGTAACTAATTATCTGATTTATAGATTCTAAAGAATATAAATCTATTTTAGATAATCCATATATAAATCCTTTCAAAAAATAAGAAGTCATGATATAACCATATGCAAAATTGTTTTAAGATTTTGAAATTAATTAAAGGGTCCATTCTGCTTTTGTACCTTTAGCTTTAGCTTTTTAACTGTTGCTTTAACAGGTTTTCGTCGAGTCTGTTAATGAGCATTTCAACTCCAATCTTAGAGCAAGGTAACTATCCTTGACACTCCTTCAACGAGGTCCAGTATAACCGTAATTTGTTTCCTCCTTTAAGGCGTATAATAAAGATTTAGGAGAAGAATAAGGTTTAAGATGGAAATTGTGAATTGTATTTACAGGAAGGAAAATTTTATTTTATAGAGAAAATTATAGAGATTAGATACATAGCGAAAGCTAGATGCCCCTTCGTTCTATTGTCCCAGAGATTTTATTTATACGAGTAGGCTTAAAATTCTAAATTTTAACTTAACAAAAATGACATCATATCAAATTTTCATAAAGTATATTATATCTTTATTGCTAGTGAATTTTCTTTTATCTAAGTGGTTAGAAAGATTTTCACATTATTTTCTTATCTTTTTAAGATTCTTCTTTATTGAGTAGAATATATCTTTTACTCAGAATCATCACCGTGTGTAGATACTCTTGATGCTTTAGCTTTATGTTTTCCTTTAAAGGTTATCCAGCTACTTGTCCAAGAAGGACATAAATTGTCTGTGTTCTTTCAGAGATGACATAACCTTTTTTGTGCCTAAACACTGTATCTTATCTTTCCTTTTTTAATTATGTTTTTCTTCATTTTTATAAAATTTTTAGCAGTCAATGGTATCTTCTTAGCTAGAGTTATCATTAAAGAAGAGAAATAATTTCTTAAATGTTGAATCCACACCAAATATAATAGTTCTCATGTTAATTCCTCTTTCATAATGGATATCATTTTCAGTTAATTTGGAAAATTATTTTCTTAAGTTAGTATCTACAGCAATGACACAGTGTTCTACCTTTTCCAAAGTAATAAAATGATAGGCATCATATTATTCATCTTTATGACAACTTGTACCAACAGATAATCTTTATTACCAAGTTATCTTTAGCATTCATTTTCAGGTTATTTAGATAACAATCCTTAACTCCTGCTTGAATCGATCTGGGAAGTAATAATATCTCTGGAAACTCTAGATTGATCAAGTATATATCATTTATTATTCTAAAATCATACTAATCTCTAATAGCTTGAGGATGAGCTCCTTGTAAAAAATTCAATTTAGGATATATCCTAGAAAAATCAATATAGCATATATCACAATTTTGTAGAGTGTATAAGTCTCTCATTATCTCATAATGTGCATGAACAACAAGATGACTTCTTGGAAGATTATCAATCATGATATTTATCTATACTGTCAATTTGCAGGTAGTGTCAGGCTTTAGAGAAATATTGTCAAGAGTAAATTTATTTGGTTTAATCTACTAACTAGTAGATTCTTTTATGGGGGAAAGGGTCTTGTAGATGATGAATCTTCAATGATCTTTGTCTTGTTTACAAGGCTATAAAGTTTTTCCTCTGGATAATTGTAATAGTATATCTTGGCTTGCCATACATGGAAAAATGAAAGAAGTATTTTTGAAACCTTTTAAGGTATTGAGTTGAAGCTAGCAATATCTAATAAATCTTTGATTTAGGCTTGGCAATTATCAATATCTTCAGACATTTGTTTCAATAAGTCAAACATATGTTCTTTAAGGTTGACCATCTCTAGTTAAAAAATCTACAAGAATATTATTATTAAATTTGATAATCTCAATATTAAGGTATATTTTGCTAATAATGTTTGTCATTTAATATATCTTGTATATTCAGGTTTAGAGGGTGAGTTGTTTTGGATAAAAGCCTTAACTTGAGTATTACTTATTAAAACATCTTTTAGGCAATAAAAATAATAAAAAAAAATTAACAACTTTTTACTATTACCAATAATTCATTTTCATTTATGTGATATCTTTGTTGAGTGCTTGTATACCTGCAAAGAAACTCATTAATCTTAATATTATAATCATCATATTCAATTTTTTTAATACTTCACTCCATTTACGATCAAAAGCATCAGTTTCAAGAATTAAATAATCATCATTAGATGGTAAAGAAAGTTTTGGCAATGCAGTACATAAAATCTTAATTTTATTTACCTATTTAATCAAATAGGTAAAATTTCAAATCTTTGATCTTTATTTAGAAGTATTTGAAAATATTTTCTTATCTCAGCTAAATTTTAAATAAAATCTGAAGCATAATTTAATACTCCTAGAAAACTTTGAACTTGATTTTTATCTATTAACTTATCATGGAATTGTGAGATTTTTTTGGAGAATATTTATGTGGCATTTTTAAAACCAAAAGGCATCATAACCATTCATAATGACATTGTAGAGTAGAGAAAGTAGTATATGGAATACTATCTTTGTTCATTTTTATCTACCAAAATCCACTCGTACAATCAAATTTAGAAACAATTGCTTTCCTCTTATTAAGTTTATTAATATTTCTTTGTAGGATGAGAAATGTCCATCAAATATTGTATTATTATTTATTTTTTTATAATTTACGACCATTCTAGCTTTATTTCAAATTATTTTTGCACGATTTCTAACCATAAAAGTGGGGGAAGAATGAGGATATTTATTAGACCTAACTATCTTTAAATTTTCTAGTTCAAGAAGTTGTTTTCTAAAGTCCTCTTGTTCTTATAAATTATATCTTATAACAGTAACTCTAATAATTTTTTGTTTATGTATCATTTCTAAATTTGCTTTTTCACTGTTTTCATTATAAAATTGTAATAGATTATCATAGTAGTTTTTCCTTTTCTTTTGTTTTACTAATTCTAATCTATATTTGATGGTTTTTATCTGTTGTTGCTAGTTCTTTATAATGTTTTCTATTTTTAGAAATGGTTTTCCTTTTGGAAGGATCGGATTTTCTTCATGCCCTACACCACGCTGACTTATGTGACTTTTAAATGTGATCAGTGTATTTCTAGCATAAGCCATCTTAAGATAGATAGTAAACAAAAGTTAATATCAAAGATTGCCTCTCAAAATTTCCAGGCAGGGTTCTTTTCTATTACGAATTTGATCATCTAATATTGTTAATTTTATAAGACTATCATAGTAGGCACTTTAAATCGTAACAACATAATGAACATTTTTTCCTTATTCCTTTACTTTTCTTTGGTAATATAGTGTCATCACACCGTTCACTTAATTTATCTTTAAAAAGGATATTCTTTTTCCTAAGGTATCTACAAGATTAGGATTGTAGGTTGCCTCTAATTTACTACCCCAGGGATCGAAGTCTTTAAATAAAACATCTTTAAATAAATTTGTGTCTTATCAACCTGATTATGAATATGGTAATAATAATTTAGGAAAATAAAAATTCATCTATTGATTTTAAGCATATCATATAATTGTAATCTTTGTAATGTCATAACATATTTTCCTATAGCACTTGTATCTTTTAAAATATTTCCTTCTCCAACAAATTATATTCTAAAAGTTTTAGCTGCTCTAGTTACTAGATTTGTTATATTATTATCTGAGTTAAATATAGTTTTTTTTGTTTTCATCTAAAATTTTCCAGAATTGGAGAGGGTTATTGACTAAAGTTTTTTTAATTGTCTAGTAGTTTCATAATCCATTTTATTAAATAACAACAACTACTCAGAGAGTTGTTTCCTATTTATCGATAGCTTCTTCTATATTTTGGATGAAATATATATCTAAATATATTCCAAAAGGATTTGGAGTTTTTGTTCTCATTTGGTCCATTGGTGTGAAGCCATCTTTATCATTGGTTATCATATGAGTTCCAGCATCTCCTCAATTAGGTCTATTAAAACTTTGTGAAGGATATCTAGGAGGTGGATTTCTAGTAGTACTAGGTATATCATAAATATTGGGATTTTAGTGAATTTTTTGTTTAATTAAATCCGGTTTTATATGCGTTAAAGTTTCTAATTTTAAATTTTCTATCTATTCATTTAATTCTGCAATTTTTGAATTAGAAGCTTGTATAAAATTATCCATTTTGTCTACAATTTGGAGGTATTTTCATCGTTAAAATTAGCTCAAGTATTTGTTTTTCCATAAGATATTTATTTGGTTTATTCTCTATATTAGATTTATTTATTTTTCCATCATATCTTGTATATCAGTGATTTGTTTTTAAAGTTTTTTATATGGAAAAGAATTTTATTTCCATAATATTCTATTTTTTGACTTTATACCAAATCAATATCTATTTTTAATCCTTCAGGATTTAATTTTCAATACTTACCTTTTGCCAATTAAATAATAATTTCTATATTGTTTAGTAATTTTTAGATGAGCTTCTATCTGCATTATTTTACATCTTTGATGTATTCTATCTAATTCTTCCATAATTAATTTAACTACTTTTATAGCCATTTTATGACAATTTGGAAACAATATATAATTATATCTACTTTTATGATGAACTAATTCAATTTAGGCTTTTTGTATATGATTATCAAATTTATTTATTTCAAAAACTAAATAATCACAATAAGGACAATCACTCATAAGTAACAACATAAGATGAATCATCTCTAATAACCTCTATCTAGATGTCATCTATAGTGCTCAAAGAATCTAAGATGTAGCTCTTTGTCCTCATCTTTATATTGACGATTTTTTTAGTTAATATTCGAAAATTCTTTCTTTAAAATTAAGTAAAGTATCTAATAGAACAATGATGCAAGTTCTCAGCTGTAAATAACTGTTTTTTATTTCTTGTATGTATCTATTATTGATAGATATCAAATATCTTTTTTTCCCCTAAATCTACTATGCTTGTATTCACAATTGGTACATAAAATAACCATGGCTTTGATATCAATTTTCAAAGGCAGATCAAAAAATTTGATCACGAGAGGAAATCAAATCTTTTATTTTATCCAAGCTACTAAATATAAAAAATTAAAATGATCCAAAGCAAACCTTCATCTAATTTATCATTATTTGATATAATATTAGTGGCTTTTTAAGGGGGGAGGGGGGGCAATGTAATGATCTCATGTATAGATTCTAAAGAGATAATGCATATGAAAATTTTTCTAGAAAATAAGAAGTCATGATATAACTATATGCAGAACAATATCAAAATTTTCAAATAAAAGGGTCCACTACGCTTGTGTACCTTTATCTTTAACTTTTTGACTGTAGCTTTTCTTTTTATGGAGTCTTTTAATGAGCATTGAAGCTACAACCTTAGGGTAAGGTAACTATCCTTAATGTTCCTTTAGCAAAGTTCAACTTTAATTGGTTTCTTACTTTAAGGCATATACTAAAGATTTAAAAGAATAATAAGGTTTAAGATGGAAATTGTGAACTGTATCTGCAAAAAGGAGAATTTTATTTTATAGAGGAAATTACAGAGATGAGATTTAAGATAGATGACTCTTCTGCTATTCTAGGAGTTTTATTTATACAAGAGGACTTGAAGTTCGAATTTTAACTTAACAAAAATTATACCATATCAACTTTTCAAAAAGTAGATTTTATCTTTATTACTAGTGGATTTTCTTTTATTTGAGTGGTTAGAGAGATTTTCACGTTATCTTCCTATCTTTCTAATATTCTTCTTTATTGAGCAGAACATATCTTTTACTCAGAATCATCACTATATTCATTATGCTTTGAAGATCCTCCAACCACTTGTATAAGAAGTAATGATATTTTCTGTATGTTTTCGGAGATGACAAAACATTTTTTATGCCCCAGGAATCAATCTTATCTTTCCTCTTTTAATTATACTTATCTTCGTTTTTACAAAATTTTTAACAACCAATGATGTCTTCTTATTTGGAGCTATCATTAAAGAAGAAAATTTGAGCATACGTTTAAAATCCTTTCTTAAATGTTACCTCCATATTAGAAATAATGGTTCTCATATTGATTCCTCTCCTGTAATGGATATCAATTTCAGTGTATGTAGAAAATTCTTTTCTTAAGTTAGTATCTACAGTAATGGAGAAGTGTTATGTCGTTCCCAAAGTAATAAAATGATAGGTATCATATTGTTCATCTTCATTAAACCTGGACTAGCAGATAATATCTTTAGTACTGAGGTATCTTTAGAGGTCATTGTTGGGTTATTTAGATAATATTCCTTTACCCCTTCTTAAATCTATTTGAGAAGTGATCATATCTTAGGAAACTCTGAATTGGTCAAGTATATAGATTTTATTGTTCCAAAATGATACCAATCTCTAATAGCTTAAGGATGAGCTCCTTGTAAAAAGTTTAATCTAAAATATATCTCAGAAAAATCAATATAGTAGGTATCGTTATTTTGTAGAGCATATAAGTCTCTCATTATCTCACAATGTGCATGAACAATAGGATGACTCCTTAAAAGATTATCAATTATGATATTTATCTTACTATCAATTTACTGTTCCAATGATACCAATTTCTATTAACTTAAGGACAAGCTTCTTGTAAAAAGTTCAATCTAGGATATATCCCAGAAAAATCAATATAGCAGGCATCATTATTTTGTATAGCGTATAAGTCTCTCATTATCTCATCATGTGCATGAATAGTAGGATGAATCCTTAAAAGATTATCAATTATGGCATTTCTTTATACTGACAATTTACGTGTAGTATTATGCCTTATAGAAATATTAGCAAGAGTGAGGGTAGTAAATTAAAGACAACCTAAACTAAGAGAATGACGTGATGACGTTTTATTATTGAAGAAAAGTAAAGGAATAAAGAAAAAAATCTTAATTATGTTGTTGTGATTTTAAAATGCCTACTATGATAGGATGTGATAATCCTTATTTTTACAATAAGATAAAAAGATATATAGAAAGAATAAATGTTTTAGGAAAAGATATTTCAAGAAATGCAAAGTAGAATATTATAAGAAAAAAGAAGGATACAAACTTAGAAAACCTATGTTTAGAAGAAATAAAAAAGATATCTAAAAGTCAATGATATTATTTGTTGATTGCAAAACTAATTACTTATTTTACGCTAAAAGCTGTAACTATACGAGTCGTTACTTGTAGTAAAAAGTAGGTGTCTTCCCACAGAAATTATGTTTAGATACCATTTAATTCAGGTTGTGCTTTGTTTAAGACTCAAAATTGAATAATAATTTGAAAAGTAAACTAAATAAAACAAACTAGCAACAATCGAATAATGTAATAATGTAAATCAGTAAAGAGAATTAATAAAGTTATGGGAGAGGAGATTTTACCTATCATTAATGCTAATATAGCCTTTTATGTATTTATGGAATGTTGGTTCTAGACGAACGTAGGGTTGATTACGCTCTCTCGAGTTATATTCATTCCCTAAATTGTAAACCCTAATTGAATTATGGACTTCTCTCAATTCACAAATGACCCCCAATTCGAATTAGTTCTAAAGCTTTCTAATAAACAATCGGGTCTCGCACGGTATCTATCTCCATAAAATTACTGACTAAATTGATTAAGTGGTCAATTAGATCGCCTAACTCTCGTTAATCCAATCTAATCATCTTTATCCAATTCACCATCTTGGTTTATTATTGAAACATGCAAAAACATTAGTCAATCACAACACCCAAATCAAGTAAACACAATTCAACTAGATTAACATCAAAAATAAGAAAAATCTCAAAGGACAAGTTAGAACATCATTAACAACTCAAAATTCATAACCATATAACCTATCTCAATCTTATACATTAAATGAATAAAAAGATAAATAGGGAGGAAATGAAACTTAGGTTGGATGATTCGGGAAAACAGTGGCATTGGGAGATCAACTATTACAAGAAGCTTCAGCGTCAGAACCCCCCTCTTCTTCTTCTTCTTCTTTTCTCTCTCTCTTTTGGGTTTCCTAATGTAAGCTGAATGTAGACTCTTCTCTAGGGTTTCATCATTATCCTTTTATAGTCTTTTCCGATTAAGATAACCTTAGTGTCTTTTCGGGGTCTGAAATGTCCCTTGAAAACTTGAATCAGAAAGTGACTTTGTGTTTGTCTGCACGAAGGCCACGATCGTGGCCCTTAGTGCACAATCATGGCTTAGATATTTGCTCTCTGTCACGATCATGGCAGATCCCCCACGATCGTGGCCCTATGCTCGAGCTTCTGTCACGATCGTGACCCTATGTTGGTGCTTCTGTCATGATCATGGCAGGTCCCCCACGATCGTGGCTTTGTATTTTGGTTGGGGTCTCCTCTAAAACTCTTTCGATTGCCCTGAAACACTAACAAATTTATCATGACACCTCATATATATAAAATTAAAACTCAAAAACATGTTCTCACCCAAAGAACACTTAAAACACAAATATTTATGAACTAACACAATTCTTAAGCTAAACACATACTAAACAATCAACTTAACCACTAAACACATATCAAATTACCTATAAAAATACAATGAAATCTACGGGGGTGTTTGTTTCCGTTTTTATTTTTGGTTTTCTGTTTTTGTTTTCAAATTCGGTAAAAAAATCTTGTTTGTTTGAGTTTTTAGTTTTTGTTTTTAGTTTTGGTTTCTTCCGGTTTTCAAAAATTATGAAAACCATAAAAA
>JANKOE010000004.1:32796987-32810127 GCA_026284465.1 Erythroxylum citrifolium
ATTAAATCAATCCTAGGAAATCATCTAGGTTGACTCACAAAATTTACCATCTAAATTACTTACCTAAATTACTTACCTAAATTGCCCTTACTATTTATTGCCTCGAAGTCCTGGCAATATCTGGAAGTGGTCGTTCCTCTATAACAGTTAACACGAATACACATCACTATTGTGCATGATTCAAAATTCTCTAATGTATATTGAATATGTATAATGCATGTTCATGACAAATTCCGGGATTATTCCATAATTCTTAACTTTATTCCAAAATTTACACTCAAATTTATTTAATCCCTAATTGTCAATTAAATCTGAAAATTCATAATTTCACATGGAGAGATAGAAAATTTTCTTATGAAACCGATGTTTCGAAAATCAGGTCATTCGGAGGTCGGATGACAAAGATATGGTCAAAAGAGTGGAAGAATTCAATTGAAAACAAAATAAAAATAAAATTTCATCTCGGCAGAAACAGGCTCAGATCGCGATCGCGAGCAGGTCGCGATCGTGAGTAAGAAGTAATTGATGGCTCGCGATCGCGAGTCGCATAGAAGTAACACTGGGTCGCACTGGCGATGGCTAGCGATTGCGAGCCTCCCAAAATGTCTGCTCGCGATCGCGATTTGCCGACTTCAAAAGGCCTGCTCGCGATCGCGAGTCTCAGACAGAAGTGGCCATCTCGCAATCGTGAGATACTCACGATCGCGAGTTTCATCTTTTTCACTTCACTGATGCGATTCTGAAACTTTTCCTCTGATTTTTCTTTCTTTTGTTTTTCCCATTTAATCACTTCTAAATAGTCCGTTATGCTTATTTATACTCACTAAAACTTCTAACCTATTCAAAAAAAACTATTCTAAACTTCAACATCACCAATCCAAAATTTCACTTCTCCCTCTCTCTCTCTACGGTATACTTTCCATTTATCATATTTTCATCCATTGCATTTTCTTTCATTTCTTATCTACTCTTACACTTCATTTAACTCATCCCAACCTCACCAAAATCATTTTCATTACCATCCAACACATTTAAACTTTCCAAAAACATTCATGCATATATTTAGGAAAAGAACAGAGCATTACCGTGGCATCCAACAATTAGTTTCTGTTATTATCATTATTTACTAATCTTCATTTAACTAAAAAAAAGTCGTTACACTTCCTTCGCATTTCTTACGCCCACACACGTTTAAATTCATACCCATAGATACATACACGTGAATAGTAAAAGAACAATTTACATATGTTTCTGCGAACCAAGAACAAAGTATATATATAAGGTATGAATATATTTCGTCTACTCCATACATCACAGCCACACTCCGAAACTATACTGCTCACACTTCTTATGCATGTATATATACATTACACTGAAATATTATGACTTACTTGATTCCGTGGGCAATAGCAGTGTCACAATGCAATAATCCCAACTATTGTTTCATTGTTATAACACGAAGAGGGTTTGGTGAGCAATGATCTAGGTGGTGCTACGCGTTTTACTAAATCTCTAGCAGATGTTACACATGCATATAGGCTTATTTCGTTCCTATCTACCTGTTATAAAACACAACCGACAGATGGCATACATGCATATAGGCTATTTATAGATCTTTTTATTTTATTACTATTATTTTATGGTTAATCTAAAAAATAAAATACCCCAAAACTTTTAGAAAAATTTCCTATAATTTCCAAAATACTAATATGTCTCTCCAATAAAATTTTCAACTAAAAAATAATTCACCAAATATTTCTAAAATACTTTATATGTATAAAAATTACCAAATCATATTTAATACATTCCCAAAAAATCCAAAATTTTCAGTTATAAACCAATTTACCCGAAAAATGTCATGAATGCATGCCAAAATGCTTATGCACAAATAAGCAAATATTCAAATATGCAAATATGCGATGCATAAAATATACTAAATTTTCGTAATATCCTAACCCCTAAGATGGGGCGCTACATATGGTGCCTTATGTCAAATGATAGGCAACTCCAGTCTTTTCTATACTTTCTTGAAACACCCATCTCCTTTCCATATTACTTTTGTTGATGGATTTACTTCCTTTGTTATTTGTTTTGGCACTATTAACTCTACTTCATTACTATCTTTGTAATCTATCTTAAACTACCATGATTTTCCTTTAATTAATTATTTGTGAGTAAACTTACTCATTCATTGTTGCATCTTATTCTTTCCTAATAATTGTTCTTTCAAGTTCTTATGATGAAGAAGATTATTGGTAAAGGACTTCAAGAAGTCTGCTAAGGGCGATCACTTATTCAAGTGTCTTAACTCTCATTGAAGCTCATTATTAATTAAGACATCCCTTTTTATCTCTATTAAAGAAGTTATATCATAATTTTCATAATATATCTTTCTTAGATTGTGAGTCTTATTATTATTTTTAAACCTCATTGTCTAACTATACTTCTTTTGGTTACTAAACAAGCTAGTTGTCCGTTTGAGTTAATACATTATGATGTTTTATGTCCATGTCCTGTTGTTTCCAAAACTATGTTTCAATACTTTGTCACTTTTATTAATGATTTCTGTCATCTGACTTGGCTTTATCTAACTGAATAGTAGTTTTAATTTTTTTCACATTTTATTTCTTTATTTGTTGAAATAAAAAAAATTTATTTCTCCATCGATAGTTTTAGAAGTGATAATACTAAAGAATATTTTCACTTTGTTCCAAACCTATATGATCTAGAATGACATTCTTCATCAATCCTTATATATTGATATACCATCTCAAAATAGTGTGATTAAATGAAAAAATTGACACCTCCTTGAAATTGTTAGAACACTCTTATTCCAAATGCATGTTTATACACCATCTTAGGTTAATGCGATATCCATAGCCTATTTTTTGATCAACACTATACCTTCATCTATTTTTTTACGGTGAGACTCCTTTTAATGTTCTTTTTCCTACTAAGCCTGAATTCCCTTTTACACCATCAATTTTTAATATTACTTGTTTTGCTCGCAATGTTTGTCCTCAACTCACTAAGCTAGATCTTAACTCTTTAAAATGTGTTTTTATGGGCAAATCTTGACTACAAAAAGGGTATCGATGCTACCATTTGAATCTTAAAAAATATATTAATTCACCCACCCAAATTCTAGAGATAATATGTATGTTTAGTTACAACATGAATATAGATAGTTAAGTGTAAGTGATTCGAGAAAAAGTCGTAAGATCTTCCTAAGTTAAGTTATAATCTATCAAAAGAGTTTATAGAATAAATTAAATCATTCTTAGATTTTTTATACTAAAAAAGGATTTTAGTTGATTAATCTCTAGGTAAGGATTATATGTCTTAAGAGATAATATGCTTTAAGTTAGAAACTTTTGTTGGTCGACAAAGTTAGAATAATTCATTAGTCAAAGGTGAAATAGAATATAGTTAAGTTCTAGGAGAATCTAGCCCAAATCTAGTTAATTCAAAGTTTGATATATTCGTTTTGATCATTATTTTGTAATAGAATTTAGATTTATTACTTATTTTATTTTTCCTATTCATTCATCTATAAAGGTTGATCTAACTTGTTAAGTTTATGGGTAGTTAATTGACAATCTTTGTGAGATCGACCTACACTCGCCTTTGCTAGTTATATCTACGTCGTACATTTGCAGTAAAAAATAGATATTTTGGGAAAGAATATAATTGTAACTTGGGGATTTTTACCGATCCAGAAATTAGAATGATTCATTAAATTGAGATGAAATTAAATATAATAAAGTCCTAAGGAATATCTTACCTAACAATGTAGTTAGATTGTCTTATTCTTAATTATTGCTTTATTTTGGTATGCTGAGTGGTTATTTTTATTTCCCTTTTCAATCAATTGCAATTGTTTAATCAATAGTTAACCCGCACCCCGTAGTGATAGCATAGTTACACCGTACAATTGTAATAAAATATACATCAATAACGTAACTTAAACCATAAGAGAAGTCCATGTTTTTACCTAAATTCTTATTTATACATTCTTATATTTCCTTGTACCCTAATTCACAAATAGCATAGTAATTGTGTCATAAAAAGGAGTACTCTACTGGGAGATTACAGTCACGTTTAGTCTAAACCGAGTTCCACTTGGGTTAGGGATAGAAGAAAATTACCTTCAGATTTTCACTACTCATGTTGGATTGGGCTGTAAATTATGAAAACCTTTTCATTTTTTCTAAAAAGACAAAAGCCTTTATTACAAACATAAACATGGGCTTCTACAAAAATGCTCATATTCATAAGATGTTCTTACCGGCTTATATTAATGTAGCCATCCATTATTGTGTCAGCACGTTTATTGTGTGTATCATCAGTTCACACAAGGCAAGTGTTTTAAAGGGTGTTCCTCATTTATCTTAAGATGCCACCATAACTCATATGAGGCATAAATTCATGTACAAGCGATCTCCATGAAGACCTTTTAACACTTACTGTACAATTTAAAAGACGACAGCCAGCGAGCGATTCAAGGCACGATGACGAATCCAACATATAGAAAAAGGACTCGCAGTACAAGGATTTAATTATGCACATAAAAGACTAGAAAAGGTTTGATAACAAAATATGCTAGTCAACGTCACATTATACGTTCTCAAAATAATTTGTTCTTTGTTAAGGTTTGTAAGCCCAACCATGTTTATCCAGATATGCCTGCACCGCTTCCTTAATTGCGAAGTTTGGAACTAGCTGAGATTGATTAAGTGGCTCCCGTGTGATCGGATCAAAGTTGCCCACCTAAATGGTAATTAGGTCAGTGATAAACAGAAGCAAACAAATACAAATAAACAGTCCTTTTCATTTCAAAACTTCTGAAAATGAATGTGAAGTATATCACTTCACCTTGTTTAGATGGTCAAGAATCACTGCTCTTTCATATGAAATCCCACTTGGAGCAATAACAGGATCGCGGAAAATATCAAGTGTGATTTTACAACATAGGTAATCAGGTATCTGAAATCCACATGTTATTCACCACATAACGGTCAAAATACAGTAAAAAAATATGGCAACAATTTTCACCAGCTCCTAATAAACCCAAATACTTACATCAGCAGGCATGTCGTCTTCTGCAGCTTTTTCAAAAACTTCTTCAAGATCTTTTAATTGTTCTAACTGAAAATCATTTACGTCATCCAAAACTCCTTCCGTTTGAAAGTCATCCAGGAAATGTTTTTCTTTTAGAGCATTCTCACAAATGTCTCTAGACAAACAGAATCAACTAAAATGAGTGCAAACTACAAAAACTGAATACGCTCGAAGCTTTTAAAAGTAACATTTCGTTAGCAAAGTAGTTCAAACTCACTGGGAATACATACTTCAAGCTTTGCAGCTCCCATGAACGTTGTGTTGATGCAAGTTCCCATTCCAAGTATTTTGCTTTGGCAAGTTCCTGCCAGATCTCCTCAACCATGTAGCCGTTTGGGTTTGCACCCCTACCAAGATCCAAAGCCTGTAATAAGAAAATTATCATATACTGTTAAAAGACAGATAACCAAAGGCGATATCTAGGATTGATATCATCCACTTTCACACAAAAAAAAAAGATTAGTATGTTATGAACCAAGTTAAACTGACATGAAAAGAATACAATAATGCAAGAAAGTTAAATTCACATGAATAAATACAGTTAACTGTTACCAAAAAAAATGAAAGAAACAGCTAAATTCAGTAACAGGTAAATCATCATTACCTGAATTATGTTTCTTCTCATATCGGTATGTTCAGTTTCCATCAGTGTCAGTCAATTATTCTCAAATTCCATAACAAAGAAACTTGTTGCTATTACTAGATTTTTGTCTTGAAAATGATGCAGGTTGGCACTTTAACTTTCAAAAAGAAAAGACCAATTTTTAAGGCCATTCACAAGCACCCTGGCATTAGAAAATTGATTCTGTACTTATAGCACTTAACTAGCATATGCTGAACCAAGTTAAATGCAATAGAAACTCCATGCACAAAAATATATCAATGCCAACTTAAAAAATACATTTAATCTGATTCTTGTTTCTTCTCACATATTTTATGTCCAATTATTTATCTCCAAATCTCATAATCAATAACCATACTGTTGTGTTGCTTAGAATAAGAGCCTTAAAAGTGAGTGTGCATTCTCAGTGCACCATTCTGAAGACAAGATAAAAGTTCTAGCACATACAACCCAAAAAGAATCCTTGTCCCAAACTTACAAACTTCAATCCAACTGCATCAAATGTACTGTGAGGTTCTCTGTCTCATCTAAGCTGAAATTTAAAGCTCTTAAACTTCTATTCACCTCAGCTGCACAACTTCATGCGTGTTACTTAAAACATTCACTTGCAACTATACAGCTTTGTCTCTTGTTCATATTTGCAAATAAGTTTATCTCTAATTGATCACTGTTTAAACAGTCAAACATATTGAGCCATTAATTTCAATTGTAAGGATCACAAATAATTCTGGTCCCAGTGCAACCAGAACATACGAGCTAAATCTTCCTTAGAATGCATGCATACTAATGTCAACCCCTTAACCTCTTGTATCTTGGTAGCAAAAGCCACTACGGTCTAACTCATGCAAGCCAATAGCAGAAACATGTTGATCCTGATCATACATATTGTTTAGACACCCCATAAACTAGCCAAAGCATTCAAAAGCCATCAAGAAATATCAAATACATGAATAGTACAGGAATTCTGAAGCTTGAAATACTATCAGCAGTAATTATGTTACACACTTAAAGTTATTGCTACTCAACTTTGCCTCATAAACAGCCAACTTGGATGCATTAGTATACCAGGTGACCTAATCAAAAGTTAGGTTGATAACAATGTAAACAAGGCTACATCAAGTCAATGAATAACATATGGTCAAATTCTTTGTTCTCGACATCTAGTTCCTTCTTTCAAAAGTTTTCTTTGGTTCCTTTTCCATTTGGTGTTCTTTTGAGCTGCTCTGAATATGATAAGCAGATTTGACTAGCAGAGTGGTTGCTAAATCTGGTTGCAACCTCTCTAAAAGAAACTTTAAGTTCAATTTACTCAGAACACTTTCCAACTCTTTGCGGAAATTGTGCATCACTTAGTCCAATGTTTACACTTGCTACATTTCAGTGACAATATCATCCCCCTATTTAAAAGGTAATAATAAAAAATGCAAACATTAGCAGGTAAGTTATTACCAAATCAGACCAAACAAAAGTACTTCATGCAGACAAAACAAATTAAGAATATGAAAAGGCACTAAAATAAATGGACCAGCAGAAATAGGAGCCATGCAGCAAATATAATTTTAGAAACGGATAGTAAGGTGCCAACTAAACAAGGAGTTTAAAAAGCAATGGCATCGAAAAAGACAAGACTGCTTGAAGTAAGATGTGCCAGATCCATGATTCCTCTTTTTATGTGGGATGAAGGCAAACTGAAAAATATGAGGAAGACATGAAAAAAAAGGTGAACAAAATTCAAAACTAGGAAAGTCGAAGAAGGAGAATATCTTCCATTCCCTTTTTGTGCAAAACAGTAGATTGTACAACTCAAGTCTATGAAGCTAACCAGAACTTGCTTCTGAGCAGCAATGCAGGTTGTTATCCAATAAGGATACAATAGAAGGATATTCAAAAGGGAGAAGCATAGTTACCCTGTATTCAGATTGTATTTCAAGAATGACCTGAAAACAAGTCCCTACCTTTTCCAATTCCTTTACTCCATTAGTGTACTCTTGCCTCTGCAGTAGTGCAAGTCCTAACATATAGTGGGCCTGTTATGGTTGAACCAAGTATGAAATTCATTTGACCAAGAAAGAGAAAAAGCATTGCTCCACATTTTCAAGTGCTTACAAATACATGTAATTTGCCAACTTAATCATACTAAAGTACATTCACTAAATAATCAAACAAAAAATTGAACTGTAACTTCACGGCTCTTCTCAAACTACGGCAGAAAGATAAGCCCAAAATAACAAGAAGAAGAAATGGTCTGGCCATGAAAACCTACCATTGACCTGATGAGAATGACAACAGAAACTTAACATTCTAGTAAACATTGTAAGCACACAAAGTGAAACAAATGCAACAAAATCAGCAATAATCAACAAATCATCTGATAAACATTCTGATTTTAAGATTTCCAAAGCACACCTCAGGAACTAATGGTGGAAAGAGTCTAAAACTACCACAACCGGTGCAACTGCGTCTATCTAAGTGGATGCATACCACACATAGGATCTTGGAAAATGTAAGAATAAGAACAAAATCACAACAGCCATCATGGATAATCCCAAAAAAAAAATCAGAAAGCACCATATGAGAAAAAGTACGGCTTATCTATAAACCCTAATCCATTTCAAGCAAAACAATAAAGATAATAACCTTAACGGATTTGTGGTCAAGTTGGATGGCTTTGCGACAATCCTCTTCGACTTTCCCCCAATTACTGCAGTAAACCACAACGTATAAAGAATTGAAAAAGAAAGTCCAAGAAAATATATTAAAAACAGGATAAAAGGAAAATTCTCCGTACATACTTGCGTTTCCGATAACAAAGAGCGCGATTCGTCCAATACACAGCCACATTAGGGCACAGCGTAATTGCCTTCAATTTTACCAACCCCAAATAAAACATTTCAAAATCCATTAACTTCACGCGAAAGGAGAAACAATCCATCGATATTTTCCCTAAAAGCTTCAAAAGAATCAAAATTTCAAGAAAGGGGAAGAAAAATACCTCAGTATAAGCATCAATAGCAGCTCCAAATCGGTCCTTCCCAAAGTACAATTTTCCATTTTCTCTCAGCTTCTCAGCTTGTTTCGCTGCTTGGCTCAATTGTATTCCAGTTCCCATTTGCTTTACCAACTATTAACTTTCTTCTCCTTCTTTTTCAAAGATTTTGCACTGGATTGATATTCCTGGTTAAGTTTACTTGGTTTTTTTTTTTCCCCTCTAAAAGTTTCTTGTTGACACAACTATTGATACGTGTGGAATCTAGAATGTGTTTTGTACTTTGTTGACCGACGCGGTGGGGTCGGATCGGAAGCGTCGCAGGTCCTTTCACTGAAAGAGAGCAGGGACAGCAAAATGAATAATGATTGTTTTCTCGCAGTGAATATGTAGTTCGGGGGTTACATACCAGTCACATGGGCTCATGTACGGTACAATTCTTATTGGGTGGTTTTCTTCAACCTTTGGCGATGGATGTCTAAGAAATGCCTTCAAACAACCCCGTTAAGGTATGCCTAAAGTATGTTGCAACTTGCAAGGTAAGGTTTCAGAAATTTTCCCTATTAAAAGTATTCAAAATTAATTAAATATCAAAATATTTAATTTATTTGTAGACATATTCTATCGTTAATTTTATTAGCATAAATGAATCACTCCATAAATTAAGTTTATTTACTATAGATAATTCGTAAAATTAATTATTTTTATATTGATAAATTGATGGTCAACGAATTATTCTATTTTATAAGATTTTAATTAAAAATTATTTCATAAATTTAAATTTTTAGATAATATATTTATTTTTATTTGATAAAAGATTCTAAATGTATATTAATTCCCTCCCTCAAAAAAATGTATATTAATGTGAGACTCTGTGTGTCAATAAAATTAATGCTAAAGATTAGTAAAGTTAACTTTAGGATATATTTATAATAAAGGATAAATTTATACTTTAAAATTTAAATTTTAGATAATTTTGTAATACAAATTAAAACTATTAATTTATTTTTATAAAATCAACATATAGTTTTTCTCAATATTTTAAAAACGGACCGGACATCGAACTGATCAAAGAAAATGTTTAAAATTTAAATACCAATCGATATTAAACTACTATAAAACTGGTATATAATAAATAAGAAATAAAAATAATAAGAGTAAATAAAAATAAAATATTTTATTAGAATAAAGAATTATAATTCAATAAAATTAGTTCTTAAAACTTTTTGATGATACTTTATTCATTATAAAACTTTATTGGTAAGAAGTTTGTAATTTATAATTAATCTTGACTTATGTAATATTTTTTTTACAAAATAATTTTTTTTAAAATAATTTCTTAATATAAATTATAAATAAGATTAAAGTTTCATAATTTAATTAGTATATAAGAAGAAAATGGGTATGAATGTGACCAGTATAATCGCTCTAAACCAATACCCAAATTAAACTCGAACTTTAGTAAAAGGCAGGCACATAATTAATGTTTCATGCGCACTTGTCCTCTTTCTTCATTCTCTCTCACGTGTCTTATAGATCAAAAACAAAAGGTGCTTGCTTTTGTAAGTGGAGGCTAACTTGTCGACTCCTATATCTAAGCAGCTCAATTATTTTCCAACCTTTTCTTCAATTCCTATTGAGTCCTTTAATGCTTCCTCCGCAAAACCCTAGATTTAACAACCTCACATCTACAGTATAATCATCCATTATAGCATTACGTCGAGAAATATTTGCGTTGACGAAAAAAGTAGTTCTCTTTCTTAATAAATCTAATTTAATTTTTATAATAAATTAAAAGTTTGTATATTTGATTATCAAAATTGGTAATTTTGACTAGTATTGTAAAATAAAATTTGCTTAAAATAAATAGAAAATTCTTATAATTGATTAATGCTTTTTTTTGTACATCTAACTAAAATTAAATAAAATTTTATTTAAAATTAAATATATTTTTCAAGATCAAGACATAAGGGTGACAAGATGATTGACTAACTTTATCTTTTATGATTTAGCTATGGATCGAGAAGCAAATCTAAAAAATTCAAGATATTGATATATTCATGATAAATTTCAATTTTTATATTAATTATAGGTTGGTGTTTGAATGTGATATTATAATTGAATTTCATGAACATAATGAGATTTATACGTATAATGTCAAAAAAAAGATTTATACGTATAAGTCATCTAGCAACATAACTTTTAAGAATATACTACGTTATTCTAGCTCCATCTTATTCAAATATTAAATGTAATGACATTTAAGTGTCAATTATAAAATACAAACAAGTCCAACTTAATTTAAATTGAATTTTCTCTTTATGTGTGATCCATTAAGTTCTTAATATGTTGCCGATTATAAATCTAATTTATAATTAAAATTATATAAATTAAAACTCATTCTAATTTATCTTTAATTCTTTAATTAAACAATTTATAATCATATATCAAGATTAACGTCTAGCAACTTGTCATGACTACCCAAATATTAGGAATGCCAAAGTGGTTTGAGTTAACCTATCCATGCATGGTTATATGATGTATAATTTAATTCTTTTGTCAGCTAATGTTCTAATGGAGCATACAGTATGCATATAATAGCTACTCTTTTTGAATCCAATCATATTTGTTCTTTCTAATTAATAATTGATTTATAATTAATACTTAAAAACACCTTTTCAAATCTCAATTCACTATGGTCAGAGAATTCCTTAAATCACTACTAATCAAGAAATAGTGGAAAATTCTCTCTAATTAATTTAAAGTGATAAATTCTTATTGAATTAAATTGTGAGATCCCACATTGGTTAGAGAGAGGAACGAAGTACACCTTATAAGGGTACGGATACATCTCTCTTACAAACACGTTTTTCATGGCCTAATGCACTAAATCCTATCAGAACATCGAGGTTAAACGTGCATAGGTGAGAGTAGTTCCAGGATAGGTGACCTCCTGATAAGGCCTCAGGAAAAGCAAACCGTGAGGGCTTGGTTGGGCCAAGGCCCAAAGCGGGCAATATCTGTAAGCTAGTGTTCTGGGTTGTTACAAGTGATATCAGATCTGGTACCTGAACCGTTGTGCCAGCTAGGCTGGACCCCAAAGAGGGTTGGGCCCTAAGGGGGTGGAGAGTGTGAGATGCCACATCGGTTAGAGAGGGAAACGAAGTACGCCTTATAAGGGTATGGATACCTCTCCCTTACAGACGCATTTTACATGGCCTAATGCACCGGATCCCATTGGAACTCCGAAGTTAAATGTGCTTGGGTGAGAGTAATTCTAGGATGGGAGACCTTCTAAGAAGGCCTCGAGAAAAGGAAAACCGTGAGGGTTTGGCTAGGTCAAGGCCCAAAAACGGACAATATCTGTAAGCCGGTGATCTGGGATGTTACAGTAGTATCAGAGCCGGTACCCAAACCGTTATGCTAGCTAGGCTGGACCCCAAAGAGGGCATGACCCTAAAGGGGTGGAGAATGTGAGATCCTACATCGGTTGGAGAGGGGAACAAAATACGCCTTATAAAGGTACGGATACCTCTCCATTACAAACGCGTTTTTCATGGCCTAATGCATCGGATCCTATCAGAACTCCGAGGTTAAATGTGCTTGGGTGAGAGTAGTACTAGGATGGGTGACCTCTTGGAAAGGCTTTGGGAAAAGCAAAAACTGTGAGGGCTTGGCTGGGCCAAGGCCCAAAGCGGACAATATATGTAAGCGGGTGATCTGAGATGTTACATAAATACCTCCATATGGTTCATATTGTATCCAAGTATCACCAACTGAGCTACCTAAACAAGATTGTTTATAAATTGCATCAAATCACAATAATTCCCATAAACGATAACTTGGTAATTTTAAATCTAAGGATCAATTATAGAACCATTATAATGAAAAAATTCACAGACATATAACTAATATGCCATTTAGGATCCTT
Organism: Erythroxylum citrifolium; assembly: GCA_026284465.1. Taxonomy (NCBI): domain Eukaryota; kingdom Viridiplantae; phylum Streptophyta; class Magnoliopsida; order Malpighiales; family Erythroxylaceae; genus Erythroxylum; species Erythroxylum citrifolium. The sequence continues at coordinate 32,809,648 of JANKOE010000004.1, forward strand.
AAAATTAGGTCAATTCAATGAATTTATTCTCTAATAAGCACCCACATGTTTGTTTAAATATCTTCATACTTTAATTTCTAAGATCAATTGCTTTCTTCACAACAAAGAAACATAACGTATGCTAGTTGTACATTTCATCAATATCCTGTCTTAATGAAACCATAACTAGGAACAATTTAAGAATAATATATAAATGCAAATTGAATCTCATTATCATAATTTCAATTGCATAGTAATTATTCTAAGGATTTTAACTTTAGAATTAAATGTGTTAACAAAATACATAAACATTAAGGATTCTTTTATTAATTAAAATAATAATATTATACATAAATTTGTAGCAAACTGATTGGCTACATGTAATGCCCCAAATTAGGGGTTAGAAGACATGAGTACAAATTATGAAATTGGCATGCAGTCATGACATTTTTCGGGTACATTGGTCTAATGAACTTCGGAGTGATTCGGACAATATTAAGA
>JANKOE010000004.1:32931393-32944859 GCA_026284465.1 Erythroxylum citrifolium
GGATGCAAACTCACAACAGCAACGCCCACCAGGACAATAGCATTGTTGTAGTTTGGAATATAGTTTTCAATTAACTATAACAAAATGTCACACTTTACAGTTAAGCATGCTTTCTGTAATAACGGTCATTTGACTTTTTCTGCAAACAATTTCCGATGATTCAGAACTCTTAATTTGTTTAATTACGATCATTTTTAATTTGTTTAAATTTGGTTCAAATTTGAATTAGTTCAACTGTTATTCGTTGCGATTTGTACGACATTTCAGCGATTAAACAGGATCCATTTCGTAAATTAGGCCAAATGGGTAATATCCAAACAATAAAAACACCTCATTACCGACCGTCGGTCGGCAAATTGAAAACTTTTTTGCGACCGACGGTCGGCAATATATGCTCAATTTGCCGACCGTCGGTCGGAATTAAACTTACATTATTTACCGACCGCTCGGTCGGCACATTACCGACTGTTCGGTCGTTAACCCGAACTTCTGCTCGCCTACCGTCGGTCGGTAAAAGATCTCTTGTTTACCGACACTTCGGTCGGCATTTGTTACCGACCGACGTCCTAATGGTCGGTAACATTTAGCGACTGTGCAATCGCCGACCAATGTTGCGGTCGCTAATTACGGTCTGCGAATAATATTACCGACCGAAAACATTGGTATTCGGTCGGCAATGGAGGTCGGAAAAGAATGTTTTTCTTGTAGTGTACATACTCAATCCACACTGAGAAATGAAACCATATTCACAATCCACATAAGTCCTTATGACTATACACGCATACTACTCTTTGCAATCTCAAAGGAAATAGAGAAGATGCTCTGTATAGACTCACATGGAACCTCCTCCTTTCCTTTTGAATTGAACACAGATCTAGATCAATGGTTCACCCATATCCCTGTCAGCAACAGATAAAGGCTTAAACATCGGAGTTATCAAGAATCAAAAAGGAAGTGCTACAAACCTTAAATCTGATACCTTCTTCGAAGATGAGTTGTCCTCCTCGTTTTTTGTCTAGTCTATGAAGCCTTGTTCCCAGATGAATAAAACCTAGATCATTCCCAAGATGTCAACAATGTTTGATTGAAAAGGGCGTCGAGCATGGTAAGCAAACATAAAACAATACTGACCTGAATCAAGACTTCAACTACTACCTAGACACAGAAACACAGAGACATCAGCGAATCTCGCCCCTTTCTGAAAACAAAGAAATAGCTTAGTGCCCTAATCCCTAAAGGAGATCTGAATTGTAATCGATTACCTGAGGAAAGTTGCTACTGAGAGCAAGACTGAGAAGAGGAGTCCCTTGGATCTTCGCCAGCGTCACCTTCAGAGTATTGAAATCATCCTCCTGAATTGAATAACAGATCGAAGATTTAGGAAAGGCAAGATTAGTTTTACCCTAAATCGTCTAAAGATTCCTTTTGTAAACGTTGTTATTTTTCAGCTATTTTCGCATATCAAGTGATCCAAATGGGCATCCACATGTAACCTCTCCAATTTTTAATGAAATTATTTAATTTCTCCAGAAAAACTCTCAGCAAAAGGTAAAACTATGGCAGTTAAAACACTAAAATAGTAACTATGACCCAACCTGGGGTCTTTCCTAGAAAAAATTAGACATCCCAGTAAGAAATAAGGTTATAGCTGGAGTTCATCTAGAGATCAAGACATGTGAGCAGACGAGCAAACTGTAAAGCTAGAGAGTGAGGCACAGAGGAAGAGACGATGGTGGTGTGCTGTGAGCTGTGAGGAAGAGACGTTGAAAGGGTAGTGCTGAGTGTGTGTTGGCTGGCAATAGCAACATGTGAAGGAGAGTCACCGGAGATAAAGAGAGACGAAGAAATGAAAAATGTGGGAGATAGAAATTTGGCAAAGGTGAGACGGGTAGGGGGTTAATTTTTTTTTACAAGTAAGTTCTTCATTTGTTTAACTTCACGGTACCGGTCAATATTTGGTAGATATTTTATATACCAACTAATACTAGAAAAAATTTTCGGTACTAATCGGTATCGGCGACGGTACCAAGTTTTGTACCATTTTTCGACCGGTATAGTACGAAACTCATATCTCTACTTACATTATGAACATTAAGATTAAGAGACTTGAATGCATTCAATAATTTTTTGAAAAGTTCCAATCTAAATGTGTCATTTATCTTTAAGAACTTTAAAAAGTATTCCTTTATTTTTATCTTTTTTATTTAACATATTCAAATATTGTACTAACAAGCACATTTGTTTTTGATGGCTCAAATATGGGATACAATCAAGAACAATAGAAAAATATTATGCCTCTTTAATGATCCTTATGGTAGAACTTTTAACACTATGGGCTAACAGAGAAATCAAATCATTTTGAATTTTATGACCACGATAATGATGATGAATTTCATAATTTTGAATGCGTCTAACATGATCTTGCATTATTACATCAAATTTAGCAATCATCTCTATTAATACCAAAAAATTACTATTACTGGTTCAGTCTGAATCTGCTGGGGCTGGACGTTACTGCTTGGATCCATGAGATTGGTTGACTTTGGCTTAGAGGTACCTGCAAAACGAATAAAGGCACACTGGGGGTTGATTCCCGAAAGGCCCCTCCGATGCTCAAGTCAGTCTTTTTTGTGAGGGTTTTGGCGGCTAGGAATTAAGAAAGTACGAGGGTTCTGAAGTCGTACCTTTTTTCTCATGAGGTAATGAACTTATATATAAAAATACCTGCTAGATTTAGGTCTTCCCTTATGAGTAGGAAGTCACCATCTATGAATGGGTCGTCTATGCCTGGGCCTAAGTCTGGGCCTAGCACGACCGACCTAACCATTACTATCTTAGTAAAGTTTTTCATTGGATCCTCGAAATACCAAATTATATTAGCAAGACATTTCACAACAGAAACTATTCTTATCAAAACTTTCTCTCTCCTTTACGATATCTTGTTACAAATCTTTATCAATTGTTTGATTTTTTCTCAATCTTACTCTTACGTCGTTCCAAGTTCTCATATTAGTCATATGCTCAACATTATTTTCATGTTCTTTGAGTTTCTTTCTAAGAATCTTCCAATCTCTAAATCTACCATTTGTTGATACACTTTTTTTTACTATTAGATTTGAATGACTTACAACAAAAACAATATACTTTATCTATATGTATAAAGTAAATCAACCATTTTCTATCGCTAATATCTCCATTACTCAATTTTCTGGAATAATAAGAATATGAAAAATATCGAGAGGTATTGTCTAAAGGAAACACAAGATTCAATTCTCTTATAGGTTCTTTTTAAACTAAAGTGTCCCTTACTTTATTATCAAGATTATCTCAATTTCTAAGATCATAAATATCCAATATAGGAATTAGCGCTCATCTGCCCTGAAATTTTCTAAAGTGGATGCATTTGTTATATGATCATGCTCTTTCAAATTACTAATATCCTTTTGAACATGAATCATATCACTTAAATTTTCTTTATGTTGTTCAAAATTACCTTCACCTAATTCTTCAAAATTCTCATTGAAGGAGGTTACTCTTTTAATGAATTTATTAATTGCTTCTTTCTAGGATTCTATTAGCTGCTATACTTGTTTTCTTTGTTTTTACTTTTTTCACTTCCAAACAAATGCTTTTTAGGTAACATAATATAAACCAATTATAGCATAACTAGACTAGAAAAAGAACAAAACCATCTGTATGAAACTAGAAGAATTATACTGGCAAAACAAAATACTAATAGCTCGACAATATATCAACGGTATTATATCTGTGAAAGAGGAAAAAATAAATAGAAAATTTTAATATCCTATATTAAAAATGAAAAAACAAAGAGCAAAATTTTATGACAGAGAAACACTAATTTTTTAAATTACAAGAAATTAACATATTTAGGAGAAAATAGAGTAAATTATATTTTGATTACTAGTTTGAATTAATAAAAGTATTAATAAAATGTACAAAATTTTAATTTTGGTTATGCCAGATTCTGCTGGGTCGGGACGTTGCTATTTGGATCCATGTCCCTGTGAGGTTTCGGTTGTTGAATACCTGCAAAATAAAGAAGGCACGCCGGGGGTTGTTTCCCGGAAGGCCCCTTCGACGCTCAAGTTAGCTTTTTAGAGGAGGTATTAGTCATCGATAGGGGAGACTAGGGTTGTATTCACGTACCTGTATCATGGCGAAATAGTACCTTATATAGGGGACACATGCTAGGTTTAGGTTTCTACGTAGATCTTCACGTTTGCATGGGAAACTAACACTTGTAGACGGGCTGCGGATGAGTGGACCCGGACCTGGGCCTGGGCCTGGCACAACCGACCCAACCAAATTCATTGTAAAATTAGTTTGATATTAATCTTATAATTAATATTGTTGCCATAATTTATTATATAAATTGAACTTTTTAACAAGTAAGAATTTACGTAAAATAAATACCACACATAATTTATTATATAAATTGAAGTTTTTAACAAGTAAAAATTTACGTAAAATAAATACCACGCATCATTAAACTGTAATTCATAAGTTAATTTAAGTTATAATCTGCTACTTGACTCTTTTTGTGTAATGCAAGATCGATATTTTGCGAGCATTTTCTATTCCAAAAGAACATTGGAATAATAAAAAACAGGCAACAGAAAGAAAGAAAAAAAAAGTGATCTAGTGCCTATGATGTATGAAATAGCATTGAAATAAAGTGAACTATACCTTTAATATTATAAAAAATAAATAAATAAGTAAATATGTATAAATAAAAATATAAAACAAATAATACAATAAATATAGAGCAATATAAATTAGGCTAAATAAGAAAATATTTAGGCTAAATAAGAAAACATTTATGCTAAATAACTAAAAAATATCATGTCAAATTTATAAATTAAAAATATACTTTTTCATCTAAATATTTTAAAATAATTATTATATCTTAAGATATTAATTTTAATAAATAAAAGTATTAACTTAAAATCTGTTTTTTTTGTAAATTTTATTATAATATGGATATGGAACTAAATTTTCATAAAATTAAAAATAGTTTACACTTACTAACTATTTTTATCTTTCAAAAAATATATTTTAAAATTTCTTTTTCGACATTATTTTTAAATAATTACTTTGTATTCTCTAAGTATGCAAGTTTAATTTATTTTATTACGCATGAAATGATTTTAGTTTTTTTTTCTTTTCATATTCTAACTTCATTATTAAATAATAATTAATATATTAAATTTTATAATAAAAGGTCAATTTTAATTACATAAAAATAAAATTTATCTTTATAATTTTAAAAAAATGATCTAAACTAATATTTAATATTGATCTTACTAGTATTTAAATTCAAAGATGAAGCTTATTTAAGGTTATATTAGCCTCCAGCTTATTTAAACTCATTTAATACTTCATAATAAGATGAAGTTATGACGCAACATGACTCCATCTTAAGAAAAAGGAACAAGATATTACACCAACACCTAAATAAGTACTAATTTCAATGGAACAGAAGTTGAACGTTGCATTCCAACTGCCTTATACCAGATTTAGGGTTGAAAGCCTTAACTTAATTTCCTCCCTAATTAGTAGTATGCAGAAGATGTTGTGAGAACATTTTTTTTTATAGAAAAACAATTTCATGTGGATGTAAAAGTAGATGTTAAGTTATTATAAGGGAAAGTATCACAAAATCATAAGGTAGTAATCATGAAATACAGAAGTATACTGTTGTATAAATATTTGCACTTAGTTATACTGAAATCAAATACCTTTAGTTATATCAAAATAATTAAATAAATATGTAGCCTAAATTCTTAGTTAAATTAATACATAAGCTAAGTTATGAGATGTAGGAAATGACAGTAAGATTGAAAATTTAAAAGTACAAACTTCTTATAATGGTGAAATTAAATTAAGAGGACGTATAATATGCTAGAATATAAATGAAGTATTTTAGAAAATATTGTGTGAAAAATTAATATTTTAAGTCTTTCAATAAATTTATTTAATCTAACCATTTATTTAACTTGAAATTATTAGATTATAGCTAGGTAAAGAGTAATGAAAACATTATAAAAAACTAATATACATTAACTTTGAATTTTTGTATGTGTTTTCACAAGTCTATTTTTATATACAAATTATAAAAATGAACAACTTGATAGTAAGAATATGATGCCCACATAAACATTGTCAGACATTGTATACCTGAGTAAATATTGTCGGAGATTGAGGTGCCTTTCCTGCCTTGCCCAAGGTCAGGACTGATCAAATCTGATAAGAGTATTTATAGTTAGGGTTATAAAAAATGGTCCTAGAATACCTGAACTTGATAATTAACATGTTATTGAAATTTGTACATAAGAACTAATGCAGCACCAGCACCAACACCAACTCCAACTCTAGTTTTGTTATGCTTCTCAACTTTTCTAAACTTTACGAAAGACAAACATTTGCCCCCTTCGCAAGTCCTTATAATGTTATATCCTTTTTCATAAACTTCTCCACTTTTCAACATCATCGAGCTTGAATTGACTCCTAATGTTTTTTACAATGTTTTTACACATTTATTAAGCTATTAACTGACTCCAAATTCTCCTTATTTGGAAAACTATAGAGAAAATTTCACTCAATCCCTTATTAACCTCTCAAAATCATCACCTATAAAACAATGAGTTAAATATAGGAAAATATTATAAACCCCATGTTAACCATATTATTAAAGTGAAAAATATCAAGTAATTTAACCTCAAATAATATGAAAATTATAGACCTATGATACAAGTCCAACACACTATAAAATTAAAATTAATTATGAAAAACTAAAAATTTGTAGTTATGGTGAGCAAGGATTGTATCCACGGAGAGTGTGTGTTTATCTTTTGTAATGAATAAGCCATTTTAGGATTGGGGGTGGTTGTCTAAATTTGATTAAGTAAAACTAAAATAATAAAGACAAATTAAATATAACAACACAAAATTACTAGAATTAACCAATGAGTTGTAAATCTAGTTTACTAGAATTAACCAATGAGTTGTAGAATAACACAATCAATATCAATAGAGAGTTAAGAAAAACATCACTAGACTAATCAATGCCTAAACATGTTCGTTGGCCTTGATATCCACTTTAAATTGGAAAGACAAAGTTTAGCTCCTCATAGCTCTCCAAAGGGAAAGGAATATAACTCCCTTCTTCATCTATAATGTCTTCCTCCCTCATTTGTGTTAGTGTAGTGCCTTAAAGGCAATCGCCTTTAGCGCGTTTTGTACAAAGTTGTGTATAGACTTTATTTTCAATAATAAATAAAGGCATATTTCATTAATTTGGTATTTATTATTTATGAATTGATATTGATCTATAATCAAATTAATAAAGTATATGATATATGACACAATATGAAGGAAATCATGATGAGATCATATTACTGAGATTCCTATTATGTGTAATTATGTCAGAATCTAAATTATCCCTAATCATAGGATTAATAAGACTAGACATCGTTAATCCAGATAGACTAACGTATGTCAAACTCCTTGATTTGATCAAGCAGTGGATCTCAGAAACTGTAAACATGAGATGTTTAGAGTTGAGATATGGATGTTTACTAGAGGTTGTGAGTACATTGGATGACCTACCATGAAATCATTACATGGATGTCCTATTCTAATGTTAGTAATAATCTCATCATAGCAATGGTGCAATTATTCTTAGACTTGAGGTACTCAAAGATATCTTAGATACTGATTATATGCTTTGACTCCATTCTTTGTTATGTTGCAGAGGTCACTTATAGGGTGGTGATTGGGTACAACTTGAGGTATTCGAGGGTAATTAAGTAGCTAATAGAGGATTCACCACTTCTGTGATAACAGAAGATGATACCCACGATCTTTTATCAGGGTCAATAATTGGAAATCTCTGGCCGGAATATATGTGTCATGAAGAATGTCTTCATTGACATATAGAGTAATGAGTCCTAGGACGAGAACTGATATCATTTAGGCTAGATTTGACGTAGTCAGTTTAGTGAGAGTTGACACTTTGCCCATACTCATAACCAAGTGGGGTATAGTATGGTGAAAGGACAAATTGCACAACCATTGTCTCATGGGAGGGTTCGTGAGATGGTTCGTGACGATCACAGGCTCGTTTGTCAAATCACTTACTTTCTAGTTAATTAGGGGTCATGATGTGCTAGATGTCGATCAGACTTGCTTGGATTAAGTGTTAATCCAAGTGGCCAACATAACTGAGAACCTAATAGGTCATATGCATAAGAGTAACTTGGAGGATTCCTAAAATGGTTTTGGATAGAGATCCATTATGTAGAGAAAAATAGAACCAAATGGATCCCTATGAGATCGGGATATGTCCTGATGAGAGCGTGACATTGATATTATTGAAACAGGTCTCCGGTGTTTTTTCCACACTTGAGATCCAGCAGGACCAACCCAGTGTGACTGGACCACCTCAACATATACATATATATACACACACACACACACACACACATACATATATATATCTGTGTGTGTGTGTGTGTGTAACGTGAAAGATGAGAGAGCCTTCTTAAAAGGTGAAGCATATATATATATATATATCTCTGTGTGTGTGTGTGTGTGTGTGTGTGTGTAACGTGGAAGATGAGAGAGCCTTCTTAAAAGGTGATGCATTTATTGTCTTTAAATGATAAAAGACAAAAACAATAAAAGAGAAAAGCCTAAAAAGCAAGTTAGATGATGATAATCATGAAAATGGTTAAGTAAGCAATCTTCACGATTCTCACCTTATTCTCCTTATCTTTCTCAACTTCTTCCTCTTCATTCTTGTTCACAGTTTTGTTCTCTATAGAACAAAGAAGAGAGCTAGTACTCTTGTCTTTGTTTGAGCCATTTTCGGATCGATGAGTTTGATTCGATTAGTTTCTCCGATCTCTGCATATATATCGTTGGAGACAGTTTGTTTTGGTCGTTGTGGTTTGCGACAACCCGATGAGGAGAAGATCAAAGAACGAAGGAGAATACACATAAGGTACATGGTCATTATATGAATGATTGATTTGTGTAAATTCCATGAATTCATATATATATATATCTGTGTGTGTATGTGTGTGTGTGTTATGAACATGTATGTGAATTGAGAATTTTCAGCTAAGTTTAATGGTATTTCCTTGTATAAGCACATACATCCTAAACTTCGGAAAAGTCCCAAAATAATTTTTTTGTTTTCTGCACTGCGTGTATACACTGAGATTTTCCTACAATGGTATCAAAGCTACTTGTGCCCCGTATAAAGGAGAAACCATAACATGTGTGGCGTTGCCAATTGGTTGTGATAGTTGTGCATCTGATTGTGTTGAATTCTAAATCAATATAGAGATATTGTTTTCAAAATTGTCTTCCCAGATTTGCTCATGAGATGTTGAATATGTCTATGGAAGGAAAAAATTTATCAATGTGATTTGATATGTTTTTGCTAATTAATTGCCTAATGTTCTGGTTGTTGTGTTTATGCACATTACATGAACATACATGCTTGCAAATTCAAGAATAAATTCTATAAAAATTATTTTTGGGATTTTCTTTTCCACCTCTTTCTAAGATGTTTATAAATTTCTATGAAGATGGAAACATGTTTTCTAGTCAATTGAATATTTATTTGAGAATTTCTTGTGTGCTGTTGCGAATGTCTATGTTGAAAAGCACAGATTCTAGATTGGGTTGGTTGCTGAGGTTGGTTGAGCTTTTCTTGAAAATAAATTCTGAAAAAATTCATGGAACATGTTATAGCCTATGTAATTTTCTCATAATTTATTGAAATGGTTTCAAAGACTTTTTCAAGCAAAAACAGTGCTGTACATTTTTTAGAAAACTGTTGTACTTGGTTTGTTTGAAGTGGTGATTGTGTGTTTTTTTGTTTCAATGCCTCATATCATTTTTATGTGATCAGAAATATGTTACTTTGATGTTGTATGCATGCCAAACTAATTTTCTTGAAATTGGGTTTCCAAAAAATTTTTGGATGTCAAATATGTCATATTAGCGTCTTGTTGGTATATTCAGTTGTCTTGATTGTTTTAGCCATCACAAGTTATGTGACAAGTGCCAAAGTAGTCTTGATGAAGTGGAGACTACTTAGAGATACTTAGGGTGATCATTTGATGTTCTCAAATTATTTGCAAATATGTTATTAATATTGTATTAATATATTTCGAGTATTTCATGTCTAGAATGACTAGATATGGCAAGCATGATACAATTAAAGTGTTTAATTGGTACATTAGAGTATAGGGTATTACACTTGGTATATTGGTATTTTGAATTGGAATTGAAAACATATGGATTGAGAAATTAGTCAATGCCAACATTAGAAAGTAATTCAGTTCAATAGTTGAATTGAACGTCAAATCTTTAGATGCATAACACGTTACAACCTATAGAAGAAAACCTTATGAGATGGTTACATTAAAGAATGCATGCTAGGGTTGGTTAGGTGGGATGATGGATGGTTATGGATATAGAATCAATATGATTGTTGAAACATCCTAAATCATACCATATAGTCATTGTGACTATAATCCTATGACTTAGATAAGACGAGATTATGAAATCCCTTACACATAATATGAAAACTAATGCCTTTCATTAATATGGGGAGAACCAAAATTATTTTAGAGATAGGGTTGTTGGATAAACCCAAACCCGCTCTATACGGATATGTTCTAATCATGGAAATAAGATTTTCAGATTAATGGGTCGGTTTTCACTAGAAGCGTTGATTTGTTGAGTAAACTCAAGGTTAACATAAACTGAGGCGCAATTAGGTAGTATACATCAGATGTACACGCATCAAGAGTTGATAACCTAATTTGTGTGCATACATCACAAGTTGATAGCACTAGACGATAGTTGTATCTATGATACAATTGATATGACCGATACCTACCGATTGACCTAAGGTGGCTTGTTGGGTAAACCCAAGGTCATTCTTACTAATGTCAGATATCGACCCACTAGGACACTTTTCATAATATTTCTTGGCTTCGTAAAAAGGGCTATCGATTCTTTGAAAATAGTGGGAGTTATATAAATGTCATGCAAGTCCTTATAATCATGCATGTATTTATATTCTAACATTCTATCACTCTTCATGTTTAGGTTAATTGAAGGTGTCTTCCAATATGAATTTGCGCTCACTTATGGATTATATTAAATTGACTAGACTCAATTTTTTTGATTGGCTGAGAAATCTAAGAATTGCTCTCAAATATGAGGATCTAGGCTATGTCCTAGACGTTCAACTTCTTGATCCCCCTACTGTTGATGCTTCTAATGAGGATTAAAGAGCATATCATAAGCATCTCAAAGATAGTGACTTGGCTACCTGCATTATGTTGGCCTCTATGTCACCAAAGTTGCAAAAGCAGCATGGGTCTATAGATGTTAATACCATAGTGTTTCCACTTATAGAGCTTTTTAATGAGCAAGCTCAGTCTGAATGGTTCGAGACCTCAAGGCTGCTCTTCATGAATAAGATGACTCCAGGTACATCTGCAATGCAGTATGCACTGAAGAAGAAGGGTTATATTGAGAGGTTGGCCACCTTGGGTTTTGTTATGGACTATGAATTAAGTGTTGATTTAATTCTCGTTGTATTGTCTGATAGTTATTCACAGTTTTTGCTGAACTATCGGATGAACCAAATCTCCACGACAATCCCTGAGTTGATCAATCTGCTCAAGAAAGTAGAGTAAGCTACCAAGAAGGATATCAAGCTAGTGCTAGTGGTGGACTCTTCTTCTTCTAATTCAAGAAAAAAGAACCTAAAGAAGAAAAGATCCAAGAAACCAAAAGGAAGTGCAGCCAAATGAAACTTAAAGAGATTGCGCCAAAAGGAACTTGCTTCAATTGTGGCAAGACTGGCCATTAGAAGCGAAACTGTAAAGTCTATCTAGAGTCTTTAAAGAAGAAGCAAGCATCAGATGCCCCAGCTCCTTCAGGTATGTTTGGCATTGAGGTTGATACTGTTTCTAACCATAGGATAGGGGTATTAGATACTAGTTGTGGCTCATACATATTTAATGATATGTAGAGCCTCAGGGATAGTAGACAACTTATGAAGGGAGAACTGGACCTGTGCGTGGGCAATAAAGAAAGAGTTACTACATTAGCTATAGGCACTTATTTTTTGTCACTTCCCAGTGGGCTTGTAATTAAACTGGATAATTGTTATTTTTTACCTATTTTAACAAAGAACATATTGTCTATTTCTTGTTTAAATAAAGTTGGCTTATGGATTGAAACAAGCATCCAGGAGTTGGAATATCTACTTTGATAAGATAATTAAAGATTTTGGTTTCTCATAAAATCCGGATGAACCCTGGGTGTATAAGAAGGTTAGTGGGAGTGCAATCATATTCCTTGTCCTATATGTAGATGACATGTTATTACTAGAAAATGATGTCTCTATGCTACAATTTATGAAGATTTGCTTATCCAAATAATTTGCCATAAAAGATCTCGGTGAAGCAACTTATATCCTCAAAATAAAGATCTATAGATATAGATCAAAAAGGTTGTTCGGTCTTTCAAAATCAACATACATAGACAAGATGCTAAAGAGGTTTAGCATGAAGCAGTGCAAGAGAGGGTATCTTCCCATGACTTATGGGATAACACTCTCGAAATCAATGTGTCCTAAGACAAAAGATGAGAGGTCGCACATGAATATGATCCCATATGCATCTGAAGTAGGATCTATCATATGCGCTATGCTATGTATAAGCTCGACGTATTATATGCTCTAAGTGTTACGAGCATATACCAATCAGATCTTGTGAGGGTCACTAGTTGGCTGTCAAGAACATCCTCAATTACTTTTGAAGGACTAAGGATGTTTTCTTGATATATAGAGATGGAACTAAAAGTGAGCGGGCATACAGATGCCAGTTTTCAATCTAATAAAGATGATTCCAAATCCCAATTAGGTTATATATTCACACTGAATGATGAGGCGGTTAGTTAAAAGAGTTCTAAATAAGAGACGACTGCCGATTCAACAATCGAGGCAGAGTACATTGCAACTTAAGATACAGCAAAGGAAGCAGTTTGGATCAAGAAGTTCATTACTAAACTTGGTGTGGTTCCTAGCAGTGATGGGCCCATATAGTTATATTGTGACAACAATAGGGCTATTGCGTAGGCAAAGGAACCAAGGTCTCATCAATGGTCCAAGCACATACTCCGTAGATATCATCTGATTAGGGAGATGATTGTTCGAGGTGATGTACAGATAAAGAGAATTCCCACCGAGCATAATATTGTTGATCCGTTGACGAAGCCATTATCATATAATAGATTTGATTCTTATTTACTTACTTATTGTTGGGACCCGTCTCCGAATCCCAACCTCGCGAACAAAACGGAAACGAAAACAAACGCAAGTGGGAGCAAAGAACGAAACGAAGCGAAAA
>JANKOE010000004.1:32983996-32996027 GCA_026284465.1 Erythroxylum citrifolium
CTTTTCTTCTTTTTTTCACTCAAGAATTAATATAGTAAATACTAGTGAATTTATTATTATTAATATCATCTTAAATTGTATCTAAATTATGATAGATTTTTTGGGTATTTCAGGTTCATGTTTAAACCTAAGCTTATAAATCAGGTTCGGTTCGGATAACTGCTATAGGTGCGGTTTAGGTTCGGTTAACCTAGAACTGCAAGTTAGAAACCTGAACCTGAACCATGAACCTGATTTTTTAGGTCAGGTTCGAACCGAACCTACTCGGTTCGGTTAACCTTATTTACAGGCTCAGTTCATGCAGTTCAGATCTGGTTCACAGATTCGCGAATTTTTTTGAACACCCCTACAGCTTATTATAAACATCAATCTCAATGACAAGGTTGACTTATGTAGCCCATAGATCATTCAACTCCTAATGCCCTATGAGCTGTAAAGATAAGATAAGTTAGGTACATCCCTATAAAATTTAGAAGTCAGTAACGATAACCAATACAAAAACAAAGAAGTATGAAAAAGCAACCTATAGGCTTATTTATTGATATTGTCAACCTATAAATACAACTCTTCCTCTAGTGTAAATTCCTTAGGATAGAAGTGGATTCCTAGTGTCTAATAAGTGTTACACATGTGAGGGTAGGAGGGCATCTAACTATTGTCACTTTTTAAAGGTCCCATCCTCTAAGGCTAAAAACAAAAATCGTTTCTTCCACCAATGAGCCCCCTTTGGTAGCTTATTCAAACTAATCCCAAGTTTAGCATTCAAACTTTACTAGCTTGGGATCTTAACTAAGGGACAATTTGATCAATTAATTTAAATAGATCTATGGTAGGCTCTATGTTTATTAGGATGAAGACCACTTGGAATGATGAAAGAAGTCACCAAAAATGGTAACTAAAATTCATGGACCTTTTCGCTTTCCTAAGATGGTTGACACTTTTGCACTGCTCTTTCTACCAAAGATTCATGTTGGTTAAAGATGTGATGGATGGTCACAAACTGTTACTCTCTTAGAAGCCAAAAGATTTCCTTTCCGTACAAAAGGCTTCCTACCAAAGACCCTTCACCTATCCCTTCTAAATGGTTGGCTACACACCAACACTTACTCTAGATTTGTAGAAGTTCCATCTATAATGCTTTTGGATAAAACTTGTGGGGTAATTAATTGCTAATAGAAAATGTAGCTCACTCCTTAGCAATTTATGGGCCTATCCCTTCATAGTGACAAGTCTAATAGGAATTTAATGTCTAAAACTTAAACCCCTTTATGTTAATAAATCGATTAGGGGTAATTACTGTCCACCATATGGAGTTCTATATGACATGCACCCACACAGACTCCTTTCCCAAAAAATTAATACATAAAATTTTGCACTTAGATTTGTTGGATTTGTTTCAAAATCTTTTAAGTGTTAATTCTTAAACTCCTAACAGACTTACGGAAATGGAAAGAATTAGTTATGTTTATTATTGGATCTCCTCTTTTCTAAAAGGAAGATATTTCTACTATTTTTATTCTTATTATATGATATAATGTTAATGTTCTTCTTCATATAAACCTATTTTCTATATGTTTTTACATGTTTATTATATTTTTAAGTTATATGCTTTTGGTTTTTACTCATTTATCAATTTTCTAAATAAATAAAAAATTAGATTATATTTTTATTATAAATTTAAAATGGTCTTTTTAATAAAAAATTTATAATAAGAGGAATACTTATTTATTAGAAATCAATGCTAAGTCTTCTAACTTCTCTGGCCTAGCTCCTCTCCTTAACCATGACCTTTATGGAAGTAGCTTCTTTTGTTACCTCTCTTTTAAGTTGTTTAAACTACTTACCTGATCTCTGTTCTTCCTACAAGTCGAACTCCAATTCTCTTCTTAATCCCCTGATCACCTAGGCTCTCTAATCCAACCTTGCTCTCATAATTCAACTCATAACTTAATAATCCTGTAACTTCTATATTAAGATAATTATAAACCATAACTCTTAAACGACTAAAGGTAACTCCCTAAGAAGGAAAACATGGTCACAAGGGGAGGAGGATCTACAACCAGTTGAAGGAGAGAAAATTTTTATCTCTCTTTCCCCGGCAATCCTCCAAGTAGGGGCTACAATGTGGACCTACTCCCTTGTTGGTTACTTTTAAAAAAAGAGACATCCTTAACCCTCATTAAAGCTTTAGACTAAACGAAAGTGGAAGAGTCATGGCTTGGAATCAATCTTTATCAATGAGGACTTTAATTTATCTTTTGAAATTTACAAATGAAGCCAATGCCTTGAGTATACCAGAACAAGACCCATGACACATCAATGATTTTTCAATTGTGGAAACCTGTATTGACTCTTGACATGAGTAAGCTAAAAGTAAACCCCATTTACGTGCACTAATATATTATTCCCCGTAAATATTAGAGCTAGCACTCTAAACCTTAGCTATTTAGTGAGATTAATAGGGAAACCATTATGTATAGACTAAAATACTGCATCCTTAAGTAGAATTAGATATGCAATGATTTACGTAAAGGTGGAAATAACCAAGGAACTCCCTAAAACCCTAAGGCTCACAAGGCTAGATTAAGTAAGAGAACTCACTGAAGAAGTCATCTTAGTTTCATATACCAATAAAAGCCAACCAAACCAAAGGAGAAACCAATTTGGAGACCAACTAGAAATATATTCGATATACGGGATTTTAAAGAACTTAATGGAGATGTTTCTTCCAATAACTACATCCAAGACATTATTCAGGATGTAAGAGTTCTAAAAAAATACTCTAAAAGAAGCTATAGAGGTGATGTAAGTATACAAAGACTATCAAAATGAGGATGCTAATATAGAAGTTTCACAATCACCATTAAGGAACTCAAAAAAATATCATAAGCATACCTGTAAATGTTGGAGAACAAATTTAAAGGTCCAATCAACATTTTGGTGATCTAAAAGCCACAGAAAAACTTGCCCTACTAGCCATGAATATTAAGGAAATGCAAATGTTCCAAAAGACTTGCCTAACCAAGAACATATTAAAAAGGAACTAGGAGGCCATAGACAAACTTCTAAAAGCTAGTAAGGACATTAAGATGGCCTCCTAGGAAGAGGAGAAAGCAACTTAGGAACCATAACCCCTATTGTTTTATAACTAAGAAACAACTCTGGAGGCAAATGATAACTTTTTACTAAGCAATATAAAAAGATCAAGAAGGAATGCCAAGGGTAGAGTCCATAATAAGATCTAAAACTAAGTTTTATGTCAATAATTTTTTGGAATGTGAGGGGTATCGACTCCAAAAAAATATATTAATGAATTTTTATCACAAAAAAGCAAATTCTAAAAACTATAATAAAAGAAAGTGAACTCAATATAAGCTTGTGGCTTTTTTTGGGAAAGATTGGAACATTTTAGTCGATCACCATCATCATATCAATGGGAGAATAGTTGTCGCATTCAATCTAATTTGCTAAAAGTGATTGATATCAAGTATTCTGCTCATCTCATTCACTTAGAACTAGAGGTACCAAAGAACTCATGAATCATTTATATTATCCATACATATGATACAAATTTTTCCTTCTAAAAGGTTGAATTATGAAGGAACTTGGCTAATATCTATGTTGGTATGACTAATCCTTGGCTGATATTAGGAGATTTTAATACAATACTTTATTCACGTGAAGTAGAAGAAGACAAGAAGGGAGTAAACCTCTTTGATAATGGGTTTAGAGAACGTATAAGAAAAAAAAAACTTTATATTTGAAGTTTGATAGAAACCTCATAGCCTAGAGCAATAAACAACAAAGTGCATGGCTATTTAGAAAGAATTTGGGTATAGCTATGATAAACGATGCCTAGTTAAATCAACTTCTAGATAGTAAAGCATATTTTTTGCAATCCCATAACTTTATATCATTCCCTAGAGATCTAAATGGGCCAATCTAATCTAAGACATTTCTATTTTAGGTTTAACAACTACTAAATTGATCTTAATGGATATGAAGAAGCAATAGCTAAGAGAATGAATGAAAACATTAAAAGATTTAATTAGGCGTTCAATTGTATACATATAAAAAAAGCTCAAATTTGTGAAGAGAGAGCTTAAAGTTATGAACAAGAGGAGAATTAATAGCACTTTGGAAAATAGAAAAAAAAAGAAACTAGCACTCAAACAGGCCCAAATGAGAATTTATACAACATTTAAATATCTAAATAAAATTTACCACTTAACTATATTACTATTAATAATAAATTAAGATTATATTATCATATCAAAAATTGAATTTTTCTAAATCTTTATGTTTTTAACAAACCTTTTAACATATTTTTGCAGGAAAAAGTAACTTAAGAATATAGAATATTTTAAATAAATTTAAGTCAACTATAAATAACTTTTTACAGAAGGACTATGATAAATAAGGATACATCATTTTGTACAGGAGAATTAATAACTTTTTACAGAAGGAATGTGATAAGGATACATCGTTTTGTACAGGAGAATTAAGTTATATTACATATATCTAAAAAACGCAATTAAAGAATTTTTTATTATTTAGTTACAGGTAAATTCATGATAGAAAGCAAGGGAATCCAAAAGGAGACGGGAAATAAGAAGGTCAGCTCGAAGAAATTGGAATGCCTCTTCAATTATGCCTGCTAATATACAAATTTAAGTATGCCATTCATCATTGTACAAATCAAAATTGCTTGTGCAACTGCAGCACGGAAAAATCCTATAATCCCCATTTGCCTAAAAAATCATCCTCTAAATTAACAAATATGAAACTAACCAACCCGATACCATCAATTTAAGATCAGCCTCTCTCTGTTACTTCCTCGGACAATATGCATCAACGATGATAAGCATTATGCATACATCTGTTGCTATAATAACTCGCTTCAAGGACAGGGAATCAGATGCCATTAACATAAATCAGAACTACTCTGAACCTTCAAAAAAATGATTCGGACAACATATCCAAGCAGAAGAGACCTTGAATGGCGTGTTACAATGGCAGCAACCCCAGAGCAGCAGGAGGAACAAGACATCCTACCAGCACACCTCCAAGTCCTGGAGGTAATAGCCAAATCTCGCAGAAATGAAAAAATCCACCCACTTGGGCAATGTCAGTATGGAATCACGTATGGAAGTGCAACAATGTCTGCAGACTTCTGTCGAGCTTCTGCCCATACTTGGATTTCTCCATTAGTCACAGAAGAACCAGTCTCAAGCTTCTTTGACTTGTGATCACTGCTAAAAAGCCATTCCTGGTCACAGCAATCAGGCCATTCATCCATTTTAGGTACAGAAAGTATCCGATTCAGATACTTCAAATCAGGATGTGGTGGTTTTTGATAGACTTCACCATTCTCGTTAGCTGGTGCATTAGCAGAAGATTGCCTTGGTTTGCAATCATTGGTTTGCAGAGGTGTTAAGAAACCATTAATTTTGCGATCCATAACATTGGATCTATGATCATCAACTAGCCCCTGCTTCTCAGATGTAGGTGGAATAGAAGTTTGGCATTGTTCCAACTTATTTCCATTTTCAATAACCAAGTTAGAGGAAGAGACAGGCCTTGCTAATTTATTAGCACGTTCTCCATTGCCTGTCAAAAATTTAAAGGCCCAGGCAGATTAGTAAGCACAACATAAAAATGCTTCAACAATGACACAGAACCCAAAAAACAGAGGGCTGATATAAACGATGATAATATGTCTATATTAAGTTTTAGTTTAAAACCTGTCCAAGAGTGAAATGACTCACGCACAGAAGAATAGATACTTAGTCGACCATCTAACTATAGCGTACATCTATTCGTCGACCATCTAACTATTAGCATACATCTATTCCCGCAACTAGTGGCCCACATCTTCAATTAAGTTCCATTCAACATAAAGAAATAAAGGTGCTGCACTGCACAAAACATGAAAGGACTCACCAGGTAGATATCCATTGATTTCAACCTCCTTTCTTTTCCCAAGATTTTCCTCAACGGCAGAATTTGCGCCGCCCAACCTGGCAGGATCAGAAGATCTAGAAATCCGAAAATCCAGTGAGTCCTTGCTGCTTCCTTTCAGTAGGGGGCTACTTTCTTTGAATTTAGCCTGATCATTTGTTGGTTCACTCACCTCCCTCACTTTTGCCTCCTTTTTCTTTTCTTTATCTCGTTTTTTATTCTTTGCTTTTCGATCCTTCTCAGGATCTCTGTATTTGTGCTTGTCACCTTTATTATCATTTTCGTTGTGCTTACTCTTCTCCTTCCTTTCAATTTCCTTCTCAGGGTCGTTCTCCACCAACTTAGTAATTCCTTCAACTCTTTCTTGACCCATACCAGGAAAACTCTGACCAAATGTTTTTTCCACACCTCCTGCATCATTGTGATTTCTTTGTCCACTGACCTTGCTACGATCTTCATTCTTATCCTTGCGCTTTTGTTGCTCCTCAAGTTGGTTGAGGTAAAGGTGATCCAGTGCCCACCCTTGCACCTCAACTCTCCTTTGCTCTGCTTCAGTGATCTTATGAAGCATTTGGCTTCCTGACACCCTGTCTTCCTCCCTAATTCTTTTGACCAGCTCGTGCACATACTTCGAGTCATTGATATCTTTATCTGGCATACTGTTAGAGCTGAACTTCTCCCCATTATGAAACTCTGATTGTCCTTCAAGTCTTTGCTCATCATAAACCTGCCTTTTCTCCTTAGCCTTCTCCTTCTCCTTCACCCTGTCTTTCTCCTTTTCCTTGTGCTTCTTTTTTCTGTCTTTTTTCTCGCTATGTTTTTCTTTGCTTCTATCTTTGTTCTTTTTCTCTTGGCCCTCTTTTTTTTCCTTATCTTTCTTGTCCCTTTTGTGTTTTTTCTCCTATAAATAATGTTCTAATTAGAAACAACCCAAACAAAAATGTTAACAGATTAGGTACTAGATGCGAGAATGGTACTATACTTTGAATATGTACAGAGGTTTCACATCAATCAGAAAATAGAATCTGTAGTACATGATCAGGCAGTGTAAAAGAAAGTTGGTATATAAGGAAGATAATGACCCAAGCACAACAAAATATGCACACACAGTGAAGTAAGAACGCCCACTTCAACCAAAAAAAAAAAAAGGCAAAAGACTTGGGCTCTATGAGAATTGTCTAAGCTAAGGTGAAAAAATGCACATTACACAATTTGTGCCAAAAATCAGATACACAATTATAAGAAAAATAGGGGCGATTAATTAAGAAAATCGTGGATCTAAAATTTCTAAATTTTTATTATAATTGTGTATCTGATTTTTTGCACAAATTGTGTAATGTGCTTTTTTTTTTTTTGACATTTCTTGAGTCCTGAATGAATATATACTACCTCAAGGACCAACTCACGCTGCTGAATTAATATCTTTGCCTTCAGTATCTAAGGTGATACAGCCAAACCAAGATTCTTACACACGTCATAATGTTAGCTTGTCTCCTAAATCAGAATTATCAAAGTATAAACATTTGTATAAAAGCTTGGATTTCAAAGAAAATAATTTGGAAAAAATTTAAGCCATATCTATGCGGTGCTCTGGGAGAAAACAGAATTAAAACAAATACTTCAAATTTCCCCCATGAATCGCAACAATTGTCCATAAACAAGTTTTTTTTTCAATAATTAAGGATTTCATTGATTTAATATATATACATTCTAGAGTACAAAAGGTTGAGGATAAATCAAAAGGTCTAGATTAAAAAAAGTTGTGGTTCCTCGTAATCATCTACATATTGAAACCTAAGGGATACTCATGAGACCACATAACCGGTATTACTCCAATCCCCTTGTCCATAATCAAGTTGTTGATACATTAAACCTAAAGCAATCATAGAAATCTGTCCAATAACTAGGAGAAAGAAGACAAGCTAGAAACCCAATCTGCGTTCAAGATAATCCATTCCATTAAGCTGCCATTTTCTGAACAGCAAGTACATTTTTCTTTCAGTAATTTATATTTACTTTTGAGGGGAAAAAGGGGAATATAACCCACCAACCTATTATGAGATTACCTCAACATTTCATATGATTAGACAAAGATGCAAGGGAATATGTTGGGAATGTATTGGGCTAAGTACAACCAAAAGCAAGTTAAACCTTCTTTTACATGTCAAGATAACCGGACACTGGATACATAAAAATACACAGGGCATGAAAATATGATCTTTTCTGGCAAGTTCACTAATATGCAGAGTATGACCTGGATCAGAATGAGCCTAATTATATACACCAACAAAAATAAGTTCCTCAATGTAAAGATTTGAAGTAACAAAATGCACAGTGAGCACATTATGCATATCAGTTGTTGCATCCAAAAGAGCTATTTCCAGCTATACAATATAAGCAATAACGCGTGCGAATATCAAATGCTCTCCATCTCAGAAGCTTCAATTAAATACATAGGCATTTTTAATCAACTTCAATTGCAAGATAAAGCGAATGTGTCCAACAAAATAAAATGAAAAGAAAAATTCAATCTCACATGTAGTCGCAACATGAAGCTATACACTTCTCTTACTCATTACATACACATGCAAAAAGATATTTACGCCTGAAATATAATCTTCTTGTCCACAACACAATCAAATTTAAAGCTTTTTTCTTTGGGATTGTAATTTATTGATGAAAGAATGTCTATATTATACATCTCCCTAGAACTCATTTCGACTAACATTCTAAAATAGCTAGTTCTTGTTACCTACAGCCCTGGAAGTCACTTCTACTATCATTATAAAATAGTTATTTACAGTCAAGCCCATTACTTCCTCACAATTAATCAACTACAGATACTTTTAGCTTACAAAGCAAGGCTCTCAAAAGACCAAGCATCTACTCAGTAGTAATGAGGAATAACCACACTATTAATGCCACTGGTGCAGGAAACTAAACAGAATAACTTCATCTAAACAGTAGTGCAGCTTATTCATAGCAAGTGTGCCCTTATATAATTAGGATTATTTACTACAATTACAGATATATCATATAATGGAGAAAGCTCCATTTCCATTATCAACAGCATAATTAATTCTTAACAGTTGTATAATGATGCCATTAATCTGAATAGGTTAAGTTAAATTCACATTTCTTCCACATGAAAGTTAGCATCAAATTGAGGCATCCAAATCGCTATGCACTATACATGTTAGCAAAATTTTCAGTCTGTCTTTAGTTGGAGTTCTTGACATTAAAACCTAGAAACCTCCATGATGACTATCATCACGATACTACAGCAAAAAGTGGCCAGGCTATCAATTCCAACATCTTACATTTAGACATTTCAGTTTACTAGCAATTAATCTCAAACGATTTCCAACTACTCTAAATTCACATGGTAACAAAATAGTAGCAAACATAAAAGTATAACAGAAATTTTTTATGGAAAGAGCAGCATGAATCACTGGAAAAAGTGAAAAGTACTTTAGATGAACACAACCCCACCGCTTTTTACATGGTGAGTTCATAAATCTCTATGCTGCGTCCAAGTCAATTTCATATTCAAATCTTTTGAAATTTAAAGTGAAAATTAAGTATGCATAGCATGTTCAAACTCCAAACAAGGAAACAAAGGCATAAAAATAAGAAAAAGCATTTAATAATTAGATGCTCATGGCTTTCTCCATGGACGAGGCAATGGGAGTGAGTTCTATGCAAAATCTGTATCAGACACGTGTTCTGGTATTGTTCACATGAGACCTTCATACATTAAGGTTGGTGCCTAAATTTCTTTAAATAGTAAGAAGTATGCTTGTAACTTGTAATATAAGAAACGTGACACTTCTATAATCTGCTAAAATCAATCAGTGAAGATTCCAAATTATATGAAATAATTCTAGAAGCTGACTTGAAGCACATTTTCCTTTCCTCTTTTGATTTCATCCATGTGTTCCTTCCTATATCACCTAGTGGAGTTTCAGTAGTTTCCGGTTGTAATTAGGTAAAGACCTAAAAATTTTAACTTAAAATGGTGAGATACTGACATGGATTCAAATAATGAGGAATTTCATAATGGCCAGAAGAATATAATGCAGAGTTGAAAGCAAATCACGCTAGCAATAGCATATTACTAGAGAATGATATTTTCAACCTTTGCTAGCAAGCCAGTATCATCAATTGTAACCTTCTTTTCATATCCTGGAGGAGGAAATGGAAAGCAACGAGACATTGCACGTGAGCTTAGAAACAGCAAAGTGGGATTGGTCCACCAAGCAAAAAGCTTCGCTTAATTTCCTGCACTGATGTTCCAATAAAGGAACAGAACAGCGGCCTTTCTCCTGTCCATGCACCATGTCCCTGCAATCATTTCCAGCTTGGAAATCACTCCATGCTTTTCCAATATCACCTTTCAATCCACAATTCACGTATTCAAAGATGGAGATTTTAGGGCGTGCAAAAACTCAAGTCACAACTCAGAATCAAAAATAGAACCACATGGAAGCTTTAAAATGCCCGATCTTGCTGTACCAGAAAATGAACAAGCTCCTTCAATGTCCAGATAAGTAGTAATGCAAACGAGATAAGTCCATGGGAAATATATTTCAGAAAAGCTGAAGCTCCAGAGCAATTTGATCCTACTTGTTTGCCACTAGGACACTAGTGAGATCATAACCTGCTCACAAGTTAAACCAATATCAGGAGCTTCACTTAAACATAGGAATCAACGAGGCAAGCAATAAGTGCACAGACCCCAAAACTTGTACTTAGTCGCAAGTTCCGAAAGAGCCACTGGTTTTGTTCCAAAGAAAATCACGAGAAATTCCCTCTCGAAGATCAATGTGCAAACTTAGAACCACAGCTGTTGATCCCAGAAAGCACTACTTCTGTTAGGTGTAATAGTAATAGAAAACAAAATTTACCATCCAATCCCCAGTTTCCTATAAAGAATATCCTTTCATAACCCTAATCCCTCAAAAACCACAATTAAGGTTGATTTCAGTGATGATCAGATCAAACCCTAGAATAGACCAACGGAACAAAACTTAGGTCAGGCACAGAACCTACTTAACAAAAACCCCTAATTCCACCTTTCCAAGCCATCAGTAAACAAATACATCTGTAAATAAAGTTATATTTTAAAGAAAAAAAGGATAGATTTATGAATAAAAGTAAAGAGCTTCAATGGTAAAAGCAGAGAAACAAGGAAGCGTTCACACAAATTTTTATTTTCTTTTTGTTAAGGTGCAAGGGCAATGTATAAGTAGATGGATAAGATCCCAAAAAGGAAAATCTATGAAGAAGAAAATGGAAGAAACAAAGGTGAAGAAGGAAATGGAAGAAGCTTTTCAAAGTGTTTCCTCTCTCTTAATCCTCCCCCACCTACCTGTCTGCTAATCTTTGTAATCTTATTTTTTGATTCCTTTGTGTTTTCAGATCTTCTATCATCAAATCTCAAAAATGCCTTGTTTTTAAAAATATGGGCTTATTTGGATGCTTTGTGTTTCCGGCGAGAAGGGGGGTCTCTTTTTATCTCCTCCCTCTCTCTCTCTCTCTCTCTCTCTCTCTCTCTTAAGTTTTCTGAGATGGTTTCTTGGCCAGTCTTAAAAGAAACCCCAAAAAGGGCATAAGAATATAAAAGAGAATGGCAAAGGGTATTTATAAGCGGAGAGACGGAAAAGGATGGTGTAAGAGACGTGTCAATGAGAAGAATCCAGACATTGAGAAAAGGAGCGTATAAGGATGGACAGCCACAGCCACAGCCACGGCCTACTTCTCCTCAAGTTTTTATTACTTTACTTACGACTTGGGATTTTGCTTGTTTCTATCTCTCTCTTTTTTCTTTTTCAGTTCAAATACAATGGCCACTTAAGAAGACTCGGCTCCTTTTTAATTTGCCTTCCTATTTGTAACCCTCGAGGAGTACATTACTATATACAAACTTTTGTAGAAATAAGGGGTGGGGGTAAAATGCTTACTTTCGTGATGTCAATTAGGTGCAATAAAATCTCTATAAATGAATATTGTTGGGACTTGAAAAATTATTATCTTATACGGGGTTATTAATTTATCGATAAATGAATAT
>JANKOE010000004.1:33414175-33425967 GCA_026284465.1 Erythroxylum citrifolium
GATTTCAGTCGACTGGAATGATTTCAGTCGACTGGAATAAACCCCCACTTGATAAATAAATTAATTCTTAGTCGACTGGGATGTTCTGGTCGACTGGGATAAACCCCCACTTGATAAATAAATTGATTCTTAGTCGACTGAGATGTTCTGGTCAACTGGGATCAGCCCCAACGGTCATATATCATAACATCTTGATCATAAATTGTTGGGATACATTTCCTTTGATTATAATCTTCTAATAATCAACTTTTGCACATGATTGTCCCTGAATTGCAATCCAAATCACCTGAAATAATTTCTTAACCAATTCTATGTATTTTATTATTATCAAAACACTAAGGAATTTAATTTGTCAACCACCATTGGTCCAACAATTCAAACCACATCAGTCTGGCGATTGGCCTCAAAACACTGCACACACAAATCTATACTTAATAGCATTTTTCCACAACAAAGCCAATTACACTTAACTTCGGAAAATCATAACTCTCAATCTCGACATCGAAAACTATCATCCTTTGTGGCGACAGAAAGCTCTCGACAGAGGCTACAAGTTTCATGAAGATCTTTTTCCCAAATTCTACCCAGCTCAAAAAGTCAACTTTTATCCCCAAAAAGTCAAACTTTCCTAAGTCTCCAAATTTTCACACTTTGTCTCTTTATTTCTTGATTTTCATCTTCCTTTTCAATCATCTCTATCATCTCAATCACTTAAACTTTCATAACCATAACTAATCTAATCAAATCTCGAAGCCATCAAAACTAATTAATTCTTTTCTCATTAATTTTCTTAAGGCACAAACTCATCTATAACACACTTCATATTCGAAAACACTCAGTTCAATTTATTTTAATTGATTCTAATTTTCACCAAAAATTCGGGGTCCAACATATATGCTCTGTTTTCTTTTCTTACGGTTATTTATATGAATTTTTGGGTGCTTTTAGAAATGAATAAACATAGGTTTAGAGTTAAGGAAAACATAAAGTGAGATGATGCTGTGCTTTCAGTAGGATTAAAATGAAAAGTTAAGATAAAATGAAAGTGTTGATGGAGATGAAAGAGTGAAATAGAAAATTGGAAAAAAATGCAACAGTGGAGAAATACTGAAAATGGTGATATACATGAATAAGGTTATGTTTTGATGTTTGTGTGTAATCATGATTTTTGATCAGTTTGTGAATGTGTTAAGCTGAATGGGAGTTGAAATGGTAAAATGAAAATGGAGAACGTACATAAAAGGAAAGTGTAGGAGAATCAAAAAAGAAACATAGAGAATGAAGAAGATGAGTGAATGAATTTTCTGTTTTTGATGTATGTGTTTTAATTTGAAATTTGGAGTTGTTTGTAAATGATTTTTATTTGAATAGGAATCGAAAATAGGTTGAGAGGAGTAAGGGAAGTTAGTTTCAAAGAAAAGTAAGAATTTAAGAAAATAAAGAAGAAGAAAAAAGTGCAGAGGTTCAAAATGTGTTTTTGGAAGAGAGGATAGGAAAGCGTGATTAGGGTTAATTTTTTGAATTTGCAATTTAGTCCTCCAATTTTCTGAAACTTACGGTACCAACCAATATGTCCCTGTATTTTAGGTACCGGCTGATACCAAACGGTAAACATCGGTACCAACCGGTATGTACAACTGGTACCAATGTTAAGAGTACCGTTTCGGTTTCTGGCTGGTACTCAAAAGCTTGGTATAAAGTCTAAATTTTGTTAATATATTACAAATAATTAAGAGTAAATTTAAGAACCGTTGAACCATTTGGTAAAGTCTTTATTAAATGTGAACGTATAATTTGTGAGATATTACTTACACTTAAAGAGTACTTAATATGTATTCAAAAGTTCACGGGCGAGAATTTCTATATTATATAAAATATATATTATAAAAAGCTATTAAAAGAATCCAAAAATGATAATAAATAAAACGTTTATTATATTTATGTTAAAAGTGCTTAATATTTTCTATTTTCAGAGTGTATTAATAATTTAAACACTAATTTAATAAATGTACCCAATGAGTTATGTTAAAAAAAACCTTTATATTAGCTAAGACAAAGTCTCCAATAACATTTCAAAATTTTGTTGTTGCAAATTGATAATTTAATTTCGGAATTTTAAAATGTAAAAAAGAAAGATGTAAGATCCACTTATATTTAAATTTTAATAAAAGGTTACAATAGTCATAATTTAAGAAAAATATGATAATCAATTATTTATTTTTAATGTATTTTTAGTTAAAAATTATTAATTTATTATTTGTATCAAAACTTTTAATTTAGTTTATTAAGACCATAAAATTATTACAAGATAGAAATTATTATAAATTAAAGAAGCTTTATTGTACTTCTAAAACTAATTTTTTAGATAAACTATTTTTAATTTCAAAAATAGCTTGAGAAATAGGCAGTAGATGGTAATGGAATCCTTCAAAATCTGAAATGGTGATTACAAATACCTTAGCAGAGACCGAGTCACAGAGAAGATGGACAAAAAAGGGGCAATGGGACTGACTGAGAGCAGTCGCGTGACGCGTATTGTCAAACTAAACGCGTATAGAAAAGAAAGAGAAGGCTGATGAAGAGTAAATAATAATATTAACAGAAAAGGACGATGACAGGTGTGATGATGTAATTGGCGCGTAAGTTCTAGAAGGCCCGTTGAAGTAGGACTCTGGAGAGAATCTGGGAGGTCTCAACTATAAAAGGAGCTACCAACTCTTTTTAATTACTCAACGGTTCTTGGTTCACTATATTGAATTCCTTGCTATATATATATCTATATATATATAGCCCATCCTCTCGGTTTTGTCGGTTCCTTCTTACAGGTGCTCTCCCTCTCTCTGTCTCTCTCTCCCTCCCTCCCTGTATCTATTTTTCAGTTTATTGAGGTTCTTAAGAATGTGAGATCTAGGTTGTGGCTTGGGTTTGCTCCTGTGATTCTTGGATTTCTTTTAGCGTTTTCTTCGCTCGGACCGGGGGTTACTCTGTTTGTAATTTCTGAATTAAGGATTCCTTTGTTGAAACTTGTGATAGAGTTGGGTACCCAAACAAAAGAAAAAAGGGACTTGTTTTGGGATGATTTCTGAATAAACTTTCGTTGTGCTTGCCAGGGGAGTCTTATTTGTCGAGGGTGTTCTGTGTTAGCAAATAGGAGCTTTGAGGACTTTTGGGCTAGTTGTCGTGTTGTTTGCGATTATATTGGTATTTAGCGTTTAAATTTGCTTTTCTAATTCCTTGTCCTACCGGTATTCATGAACAATTGAAATCTCCTGCTATTGGAAACTTCTCTTTTTGGCATTCTTATGCAACGTGAAGATGGTAGGCTTTGCTCTACTTGGCTTGAATGTGATGTCTAATTTCATTTGTGACAGGTTGTCGTCCGTTGTGTATAATTCAGCAGTGACCCAAGTTCTCTCAGGTTTTGGCTGGAAGAAAATGGCAGAGGTATAAATTTCATGCATTGTCCTTTTCCTCGTGTTGTATTTGCTGGTTGAATCGACACCTCATTTTACGTACTGGTCACAGGAAGGGCACAGGGTCACCTTGAATGTGTATGATCTCAGCCAAGGATTAGCACGGCAGCTATCCATGACATTTTTGGGGAAGGTTATTGAGGGTATTTGGTAAGTCTTTTGTCCTTGAGGAATTGAAAGTTGTTTGACATGATTATACCTCATTTTTCATCCCATGGCCAATAGAATATTCTCCACTCCTTATGTGGGTGCACGGTCTCTGTTGGCTTTATTGTCTGGCTTCAATATTTTCCATTTATTGCCTATGTCAGCTGTTCTTAGGTGTTGGTACGATAAATTGTAGGCATTTTCCATTTAAAAACTATCACCTAAGCCTTAAAGATGGAATGTAATGAGGGTGTATACAGTTACCATGATTCATGTCATATTGATTAATTTGTGTTCGGCAGGCACACTGGAATTGTGGTGTATGATAATGAATATTATTTTGGTGGAGGTATACAACAAGCTCCAGCTGGAACAACACCTTATGGTTCACCTATTAAAGTGGTAGATTTGGGTGTCACACATGTGCCGAAGGATGTATTTGAAATGTATTTGCAGGAAATTAGTCCCCGGTATACTGCAGAGACTTACAGTTTACTTACTCATAACTGCAACAATTTCAGTAATGAGGTTGCTCAATTTTTGGTGGGTGCCTCAATTCCTGATTACATTATCCGGCTCCCTAGTGAAGTTATGAACAGCCCAATGGGTGCTCTAATAAGTAAGGACTTGTTTTTCTGATCTCTACTTTCTGTAATTTGGTCTCTCATTATTGATTGGGAGAATTGCTACTTTGGAAGGGTGAATTATGATAGAGTAAACATTTTCACTATGATCCACCGCAGCAAATTAAATTTGTGTTTAAATATGTTGTTTCGATAAATTTTGCAGATTCTTAGCAAACTGATGTTTCTCTAGACTGATTTTTGAATGTTTTGATGAGCTTGGTCCCTTGGTTGGTGGCGGTTGATGCTAACAAATAGTGATTATCATTAACATATTTGAACCTCTTTGATTTTTTTTTAAATTTTATTTTTGTTGTAGTGCCCATGATACAGAATCTAGAGAGTACACTACGAGTTGGAGCTGTCCCACAAGTTCCACAATTTAGACCACCTTCTGTGGCTCAACCTTCACCCGCGGGAACAGCTATTGTTGTTAAGAAATCGTCGGATAATAATGAAGTGAAATCTGAAGATCCTAAGTCGGATGGGCCAAAAACCTCTGGGAACTCCGTGCCACCTGCTGTCAAACCTGCAGAAGTGAAAGAGAAACCCACGGTTAATGGAATTACTGAAGACCCTCTTGGGAATGCACGGAGTAAGGTGCAAGAGGAGATTACCCGAGAATTTGCAGCAATCATGACTACTGGTACACTGAGTGCTAGTGAGGCAGCAGCTCTTGCAACTAGGAGAGTGATGCAAAGATATGGGCATTTAAATGTTGCAGCAGCATCGCAAAGTTAAGAATTCATCATCCCTGGATGCTCCGAAGACTTCTGCCCTGTGGTTTTGCACTCACATAACCAAATCTTCACTCTTTTTTTCTTTTTCTTTTTCTTTTTCTTTTTTTTTTCTTTTTCCTTTTTTAAGGGTCGTAACAAAAAAAGTTGACAAAAGAACTTTGCTTCATTTACGTGTAAGGGCTTATGTTACATCTCATTTTACATCTCATTGTGGGAGGCCCATACGTACTCCCTCGCATTGCTGTATATGCATATATATGCATATACATAACAGAGACAGTTCGCCTGAAACTATTTAATCTTTCGTTTCTGTGTGTTGGACACATTTGGCATTAAGTCTCAGTTTACTCGATTTTATTAGTCCAGACACAGAATTCCGGTGCTATAATTAGATGGCATGTAAGTCTCGATTCACGTATAACTAGACTGATAACGGTACACAGGCTAAGTTTTTGAGTTAGAAAATTAATCCTTTAGTTCATTTAATAAAATATGAAAAACTATTTTAAAAATCAAATTGTAATATTTTAAGAAAGTGATCAAATTTCTAAATGGTGCAAAATTTAGAAAATAATTAAGGGTTTAGTAGATATTGGGAGTTATTTCGCCAAAGACTTTTTTGTGCACATGAGAAATAGTTGTGACTTTCAAGATTAAAAAATTTTAGATGGTTAATACATAATTAGTATGTGCTAATAGTAGCAAGTAGTTATAACGTGGAAGTTGAAAAATAGTAAGAGGTAGTTAGAATGTGGAAGTTGAAAAAATATAGAAGATAATTAACAAGTTATTCGAAGCAAAAGTTCTCTTTACTTGGAAATAAGTTTAGTACTTCCACCCTACACATACGACTACCACAAGGTGGCAGAGGCTTCAACCTCTTTGGAAGGCCTTCCCCAGGCCTCCCATATGGTTATGGAAAAAGTTAAAGGAAGACTTCTCAACTCTTTCCAAGGAGTTGCTTTTACTAAAATATGAAGATAAGAAAGCAGGGCAAAATCCAAATGTTGGAAGAAGTTACGAGGATCCTCGCCTAGTGTGGGAGCTTGGAGGAATAAGTTTTAAACGCAGCATAATAAGGGAGCCCTCATGCATTACCAGTATGTCATCAAAGATGTGTTATTTCCCCTCCTGTCGAGCTGCTAAAGGTAGGTGCTTGGTTCTGCCAGATTATGCCGTTGCTGGATATTATCGCCTGGATCTATAACTCTGACAGATCTTGCTACTGAATACCTGCAAAACAAGCAAAGGCACGCCGGGGGTTGTTTCCTGGAAGGCCCCTCCGACGCTCAAGTCAGTATTTTGGTAGGGTTTTGGCTGCTATAAAACAGAGAAAAATAGGGTTGTATTGTCGTACCTGAATTATGGTAGAATCATACCTTATATACCTAGGATTGTTATTAGGTTTAAGTCTTTACGTGAGTTGTAGCGTTTGCATGGGAGTCTAACACCTGCTGGGCCGAGCGGACTATGGTCATTGGATCGTCAATATCCAAGCCTGGAGTTGGGCCAGGTAGGGCCGGTCCATCCGACCCGACTATAAGCCCCCTACTCTTCGAGTCTGACCGAAGAGAAGAGTCGAAGGAGTACATGAGAATTGTGAGTCTTGCCGGTGTATCCACTTGCTATCTGGTCGGTCGGTCGGTCTACAAAGACATAAGGTCTGTCGCTTATCGCGCGGTCGTACCGGGCGATAGCCCGGCTTGCGATACGCGGGGACGATCTGATCTCGATATTAGGTCTAATTATTACTTGGCGATACACATTTATTGAGTGCCGTTCGAAATTTGAAACCATGCGTCTTTTTAACTGCTACACGGCTGTCATGCGCTATCACGCTTTGTCACGTACGTCCTTTCAACTGTCGCGCTGCCTCTGGTTTTTGTAAAACCTAATTAACTGCCATTCGGATTTCGCCACACGTCTAACCTCGGCTAGGATTTCACCACACGTCTGCCATCGATTGGTGTTTCACATTCAACTGATGCTATAAATTTCGAACCCGGAGGTCGTCTTCCCTTCTTTTATTCTGCGTATTTGCCTTCCGACTTCCATTTTCTGGATTTTTCGTTTCTGCTACTCTTTGCAGTCATCAGAACACCTTTCATTACCGTCCTCTCAACTACAAACCTTCATCATCAACTAGGTACGTCCACTTTTCCCCCTTATCCCTTAGATTTTCCTTTTCACAATCATGTCTTCAATTAGTTCTAGTGGGGAGGTTAACCCTAGGGGGGAAACCGCTGAGGGGGCTTTAGTGGTTGGGCCGCTGGGTACAACGGCGGAAATGGTGGAGGCGCCAGAGGCTGGCGGGAATGAGGCGCTTGAAGTAGAAGAGACTGAGAAAACCGGGGTGAGTATCCGGAAGGACGGGCTAGTTGTTGAGAATCCGCCAAATGACCCATCGACGATGACCGCGAAGGAGTTGAACCGATCGATCCTTCAGCATAGCATCCCCACAGCGTGGGGGCCTCGACTAGCCTCCGCGAATGAAAGGATTCATAACAGTCCAGGTGGGTACTTCACTGTTTCGGACAGTTTCTTCACAGTCGGCGGTATGAAGCTCCCGTATGCTCCGGTCATTGACGAAGTATGTCGGGTGTACCAACTGAGGCCGAGTTAGATTCCTCCGAACGGCTGGAGATTTATAAACGGCCTGGCCTTACTGTGCCATCAGTTCGGCTGTCCTCCTTTGGTCGGCGTCCTGCGCCACTTTTTGAGAATGAATCAGAGTTCAAATACCGGGGCTGGGATTCCTTCTCTTCAATACAGAGATTCGCACTACCGCCCTGTCGGGACTGCCTCAAAGGTCCAATCCTGGAGGACGAAATACTTCTTCGTGAGGCCCCCAGGCTCTTCTTTCGAACCCCGGCCATGGCGATATCCGTTGGCTGAGCAATGGAACGACCTTTCGAGCGTGTTCCTTAGTGAAGTGGAGCAGGTGGCGGTTGATCGAATAAAGGCGCTCGGTTGGTACGATTTTGGTCGACTCATTCTTGATTGATCCCCCTCCCCGAATTAACGGGCTAAGAGAAGAAACTGCCCCTTCGGGTCGACCCTTTATTATTTTATTATCCGTTATTGTTTGCAGGCGTCGGTTTCATCTTCTAACCCATTTTCGTGTTTGTGCAGCCATGGTGAGAGCTAGTGCTTTTTTTGGATCCTCCGGCACTTCTAAGGGCCAACTACGGGCTGCTGGGCCGTCCAAGAAGACCAAGGAGCCGAGCAAGGAGGGAGAATCTAGCTTGAAGGTCGCTCAGCCGGTTGCTTCCAAGCCGTCCACAGCGCTTATCCGAGCGGCAGACCCCGTGCGACCAGCTGTGCCAACTCAGGTGGTGGACTTAGGGGAAGATGATGTTGAGGAGGCGGAACCTCTTCTCAAAAAGAGGAAAATCGTCTGGGTTCTCAACCAGCCCCCCTGCTCGGCAGGCTCCGCCAGAGAGAAAGGGAAAGAGGTAGAGAGATGCAAAGATCGCACAGCCAGGCCGAACAAGGGTAAAGGGCAAAGGCGATTGACAAACGCCAATAAGTGGAAATCAACGATTAGTCTGGACAAGACCGCGTCGCTTACGAACTTTGACGCGGCGCTCCACGTGGCCTAGAACATTACTCCTCCTGTTGATGAGGAACTTGTGAGCAGGCTGGAGGACCCCGACCTATCAGTTTGCCTCATCCGCCATTGTGCAAAGGGTTTGTCATTTGCCTATGCAATGCACTGCCGCGCCAGGGATCGCAACATTTTGAAAGCTGAGCTTCGGGGGCTTTCCAAAGTTAAAGAAGAGCTCTCAGGAGTAACAGAGGAAAGAGACCTCGCGCGGGCTCAGCTTTCTTCTTTGAAGGAAGAGAAGAAGCTTTTGGAGAACAAGAGAGACCTTTGGAAGGCTCAATTCGAGTCGGTGGAGGAGGAGAAGAACCGAGTGATCGCAGCTAAGCGTGAGTTGGAGGAGAAGTACCAGGCGCTGCAGCTTAACCTCGTGAACTTGATGGACGAGATGCGTGCTGCTAATTCTAAGATAATGGAGGAACGAGAGCTCCGGCTCAAGTTCCTTCAGGATTGTCGCGAGGTGGTGCAGGCTAGAACGAATGCTGAGGACAGGGCGAAGGAGTTGCAAAGCTCCATTAAAAGGGAGAGGATCGCTGCAATCAAGCAATAGAAAAAGCGACATTTAGAAGATGAATGCCATGAATACGCTTGCAACCTGATTCTCTCCACCCTGCAGAGCTACCATAGCGTTCATGTTCCAGACGGGTCAGATCCTCTCTCCTTTGAGGACTACGCCGAGACGATGGTTCGCCCCAGCCTTGGCCTTTCTTTAAGAGAACTCATGGAGAAAATCGATGAGGAACCCCGGGATATTCCGAATGATGAGCTAGACCTTAGCTCGGATGAAGAGGAAGAACAGCCTCTCGAGGGTGTCGCTCCGGATCGTCCAGCGGATTCTTGTCTTACTTCGGCTGCTCATCTAGCCTCTCCTCCTACCGACCCGACTGTCTTCGCTCCTGATCCTGCCCCTGTTGTGTTGCCGACCTCTGAGGCTCCTTCTTCCGAGCTGGCTGCTAACTCGTCTCTCCCTACGAAGGGGTGATTTTTGTTTCTGCTTTCCTTTTTTAGGCTCACCTGGTCGGGTTGGTGGCCAGGGCCAATTTTTCGGAAGTAAAGACTTATTGCTATCCTTCGCCCGTTTCGTATTTCTACTAAATGTGTATGAGTAACCTCTTTTTTTGAGCAAACGGTGTATCCATTACTTGAACGATTCGAACAATAATAATGTCAACTGATATGTCGAAGCCAAGCTTATGTCGAAAATTTTGGCGAGAAGACCCTAATGTCGAGGCCCGAGTTGTTGCTCGAGGGCCAAGCGTGGTGTCAAAAATTTGTCGAAAGACCGTGATATCGAGGCCCGAGCGTTACTCGAAGGCCGAGTTATATCGAAAATTTTGTCAAAAAACGTGATGTCGAGGCCCGAGCATTACTCGAGGGCTGAGCTATGTCAAAAGTTTGTCGAAAAAATGTGATGTTGAGGCCCGAGCATTACTCGAGGGCCGAGCTATGTCAAAAATTTATCAAAAAAACGTGATGTCGAGGCCCGAGCATTACTCGAGGGCCGAGCTGTGTCGAAAGTTTGTCAAAAAAACATGATGTCGAGGCCCGAGCATTACTCGAGGGTCTAGCTGTGTCGAAAATTTGTCGAAAAAACGTGATGTCGAGGCCCGAGCATTACTCGAGGGCCGAGCTGTGTCGACAGTTTGTCGAAAAAATGTGATGTCAAGGCCCGAGCATTACTCGAGGGCCGAGCTATGTCGAAAGTTTGTCGAAAAAACCATGCAATCTGTCTTTTACTATGGCGCATTTAGGTGAGATTCTTTTGCCATAAAGTTTTGAAACTCTTTATTAAAGAAGAACGGAGCACGGGCCATTAAAAAACCTGACTAACGGGGCCAGGAAAAAGGTACCCACAGTACAAGTAATAACAAAGTACGCAACAAAGAAATGAATAAACTAAAATAAAACTTATCTACCGGTGGAACCTGTCGCTCGTGCATCGTGTATCCCAATGTTTGACTGATTGTCTCACAGTGTTT
The DNA here is from genome assembly GCA_026284465.1 of Erythroxylum citrifolium. Lineage (NCBI taxonomy): Eukaryota > Viridiplantae > Streptophyta > Magnoliopsida > Malpighiales > Erythroxylaceae > Erythroxylum > Erythroxylum citrifolium. The sequence goes on from JANKOE010000004.1 coordinate 33,424,742, forward strand.
CTAGCTTTTCTCAAAACATTACCCCGACCTTTATGTCGCCCGGCTTTCTTTCTCCACTCTTACCCCCAAAGAGCTCGCTAAAACCACTGCTCCCTCAAGGGTTCGCGTTTCTGCCAAGTAGCATTCCCGAGTGATTCTTTATTGTCCTCTAATCTTACCGATGCCATGGGGGGGTCGGGAACTTCATTGCTTGATAATAAGTTGATACGATGGCTCTGAGGGCGTTTTGTGTGGCTCTTCCTATGATTGCGTTGTACGATCCTACGAACTTTACCACTATGAATTCGACATCCTTCTCTACCTGACATGGTTTTCATCCGAACTGTACCTTCAAGGAGACGCAGGCAAACGGGTAAGCCGATGCTCTCGTGACCCCCTTAATGGGTCCCTCAATGGGCAATAATCGGTCCTTCGGTATCTCCATCTGCTTGAACACGTCATAATAAAGCAGGTCGACCGAGCTGCCCGTGTCAATTATTACTCGCTTTACTTTGCTGCCTTCCATGTTCAGGGTGACCACTAGTGCATCATCATGAGGGCAGCTGATACCGTCGAGGTCGGTTTCATCAAACGAGATTATTCCATCGTTCTGGTGCTTTTTCTTGGCCGATGATTCTTCAATGATTTACTTGGCGTATCTTTTTCTCCCTTTAGCAATCGACCCTCCTGCTGCACTGCCCCCAAATATCATGTTGATGACCCTAACCGGTCGGTCATCTTGTCGCTCAGTATCTCTATCTCCTCTTGCCCTGGGCTGTGCCCTTGTATCTCGTCGATCATCAACATTTCTATTCTGCCGCCCTGCACCGTTCCTGTCATTCGGTCCCCAAGATCTTTGCCAATTCTCGGACCGATCAGTCCTACCTTCACTATCTCGATCGGCATTGTTGTCGTGCTGTAGGAATCTTCGTAACCTCCCTCTTTGGATAAGGAGCTCAATCTCTCTTTTTAAGTCCCAACAATGCTCCGTATCATGACCGACATCTCTATGGAAACGACAAAAAAATGAGGGATTCCTTGTGTCTCAGGGGGCTGTCATCGCATTAGGCTCTCTGAAGGGCTCGCCCTCAGCTCTCATGACTTCCAACACCTCTGCATATCGCCTGTTGAGGGGGGTAAAAGACTCACGCCGTTGATCCTGTCGGTCGGTTGGCCTTCTCCAACTAGATCTATCCCTCTGCCGTTTGTTTGAATCTTCAGCTCTACCGCTCGGCTCTCGATCGTCT
>JANKOE010000004.1:33648738-33658901 GCA_026284465.1 Erythroxylum citrifolium
GATGGAGACGAAACAATTACAGTTAGAAAAGATCCATACTGATGAAAATGGATCAGACATGTTAACTAAGATTCTACTAAAAGGGAAGTTCGAGTACTGTCGATCAGTAGCAGGCTTGATAGAGCCCTCCATGTAATCGAAAAGGGGAGATTTGTTGGAGACGGGTCCCTCTCACATAGAGGGACTCCATTCCAACATTGCGGCAGTCCAAGCCGCAATTGCTTTTGTTGAAGCCGCATGCAGCATTTGTTGATTTCAACAAATGCAGCAGTTGTTGAAAAGAAGGAAAAAAGACAGCTGCACCCTTGGATCTGAGATGATTTCAGCTTCCAGTCTAGTAGACGGGAGAATCGATGGCTTAGGGTCACATTTGCGAAACGGTTCCACATTATATTAATTTGGGCAACAATATGTAATTAGTAAGGTTTTTTTTAATAACTTTTGTATAGAACCTTGGCTAACATTAAAATGTTTTTATTCTTCATTTACATATAATACAATATTATTGCTTTAAATTGTTCTTATAAATTAAAATAGTAATACTTTAGTTGTTACTTGAAAGAAACAAAATTTAAATTGTTGCATATATAGAAGTTTAAGACAACTAGTTTTTGATTTTGTACCCTTTTTAATATATAACAATAAATTATCATTATCATTGCCTTTTAATATTTTCAGAGTCAATAGTTTAAAAAACATTGCATTATACTAATTTTAAGCAATATATTTTAAAACCAATACAAACGTGTTATTATCTAAAACTTTTTTTTTTGGTCTAGACCAGGATATCTACTTGCGAACCTAGTGATTAATCCCTTCGCTGATTTGTAGGCATCTCATAGGGTGAAATAATTGGCCCAAAGATTTAAGCTGCTCCATACCCAAAAGTCAAGGGTCGAACCCTTAACTTTTGATTAAGGATGGATAAGTCCCATTCACTCAACCACACCCCTCGAGTTACTAAAACTTTTTACCACACGAGGGATTTGTAAAAGAAATGGGAATTACTTAAGACGGGTTCATAATAGTACGATTGGCGGTAGTAATTTCCCTATTTCGCCTTCGCATGTATATAGCATCAAAACATTTGAAGAAGCAACAAATCAGGAGAATCATTGAACCTATTGGTTCAATATGTCAAAGAAGCTTAGAGGCTCAACTTTTTTCATAATGATTCACAGTTTAATGGAATTAGGCCTGAAATAGGGAGCTGAAGAGTAGTACCTTACGTCAATGTGTTAACAAATAAAATTTAATTTTGCCAAGGGAAGAAGACCTAACCTAAGGATTTTTCACTTGACGACCAGAGATGAGGCGGTGATTTTGACTCAATCCTCCGTTGCATAAGTACCCTCTCATTTTCTTATATCCGTGTACTTACAAACATAAAGGAATGTGGTCAGTTACATGAATTCACCGCTAGTAATCAGCGACAGCATTCTTACGGCTTACGTGGTCCCTTTCTTGGTTGAAGGTGTATAAGGTAGCATAAATGTTAATGTAATGAAGTGGTCCCTTGGGGTAAGTAAAGTTGATAATGGTTGGTGGTAGGTCTATTCCATTCCATCTCTCTATATGCCAAAGTACCAGTTGTTGCTTGCGGTGTACAGTCAGTGTCACCTATTCCAGCAAAATCTTCATTTCCATATTTAGGTGGGATCACCATTCACTACTAGCTAGGTTACGTCATCCTCCTCACAATGTATGTCTCTCGACACCTCTTTCAAATCTATATACCAATTCTACACTTGAGGATTTTTTTAGTAATCCAAAATCATTGGCCCTTGTTTTCTTTCTTTTCGTTGGAAAACAGTGTCAAAGATATTCATGAAAGTTCAAATTGTGATTTTTAAGAAACAAAAATAACATCCGAATTCTAATTTCTAATTTTAAAGGATTAAATGCTTCAATTTCAAATTCTAGTTCAAGCGTAGGCCTTTCACTTTGGTTACAAGTGTGACAAAAAAACGTTAGGCCGGAGAATCAGAGTATTTACCAGCGGATTCAGTGACTAATCCCCTCGTTGATTTATAGACACTTCACAGGATGAGACAGCTGGCCTAAGGATTTAAGGCTGTTTCATATTTAAAGTCAATGATTGAACCTCTGACTTTTAATTAAGAATAAATGAGTCCCTGTCACTCAACCACAACCTTTAAATTGTCACGGGCTATTTAGCTTAATAGAAAAGGATCGAGGAAAGGAAGCGAGAGGAAAATAGGATCCTTCCGCAATGATCAGCAGTTAGAAGACGGCGTGTTTTATATTACAACTATACTAGTATGCTACTGATGGTGATGATGAGGTGAATCAAAAACAAAAACGCCAGAAAGCAACACTTAGAAAGTCAAGTGCCTCAGTTATAATATAACTATACTAGTATGCTACTGATGGTGATGATGAGGTGAATCACAAACAAAAGGGCCAAAAAGCAGCCATTAGAAAGTCAAGTGCCTCAGTTTCCCCTTTTTCTTTCAACGCACACAGTGACACGCTAATCCTCTTTTTAACATAAAATACCAGTGCATTATTATATATTTCAATTATACTTAAAATTATTTATGTGCCTGTCTACGCGTAATCGAAACTAATAATTAAATCCAAGTTAAGGAGATATCTTTGACGTCCGATACTCGGTCGGTGAACAAATTGCCGAAACTTACCTTCTCTCTCTTCTAAAGCTCACTCTTCAACACCACAATTGCCCGTCTGTTTCTCGCGATTATCCCACGACATTGCCGCCGGGATACCAGATTCCGGCCCCCAGGTCCTTTCCACTCATATCCTGCTTGTCTCTCCACACTCATTGTTTGTTGACGAAATTCTGCTTTATCTTTTAGGAACTCCACTTTGTGGTCCTATTTCTCTCTCTTTCAGTTGCTTAATCGAATCTATTTCTTCTTTCTCCCTCTATTCCCTTTGTGATTTTTAAAAAAAGTAAAAATGTAGTCTTTCTGAAAGCTTTTTGGATCCCTTTTCTTTCTCTTTTTTGTTTTGTTTCCACAACTAATTAAAGATCGCACCTTTTGGCTTTGTTTTACGTTTGTTTCTGTGATTCTTAACTGCTCTCTATGTTTTTTGTGTGTGTGTAATTTCATCGTATAAGACAAGTAATTGCTCCCTTGATTTATGTTATTCTGATATCGAAAGCTCGGACCTTGGTCTACATTTAGGTGAATGTTGCTTAAGATCTTGCTCGGTTTGTATGTTTTCATTATATTTTTTCGGGGTTGGGGATTAATTGAGCTCACTCTGGGATTTTATTCCATAGACAGGGGTACTAAACGCTGACGCTTGATTGCGAGGGATCATGAGCGAATATGTCAAATATGCACTCTGAATTGAAGTAAGTATGTTATCCTTTTATTCACTAACTTTAGCTTTAATCAAGACCTTTGTTGTGATTTGATTGGCTTCTTCTGTTCGCTTAACTGACGGTTCCCTCTTTATCTCTCACTCTCTCGAGTCCTGTGCCAATCTACCAGCTTTCCACCCGTAATCTGTAGCTTTCTGTCATCAAATTCCTGGGGCATGCTTGCTTTTAACTTATTTGACTATGTTCATCTTGAAGCTTTTTAGAAGAGATGTGGGTTTGATTGTTAGAGATAATGCTTTTGCCAATGGTCAGTTCCCTTTGCCCGTCGAGGTTTGCTGATAAATCTTACTGGTTAGCTAAAAAGAGCTTATGCTTGAATTTGGCTTTTTAAGTTTCCTGATTCTGTTTCAGAGCCGTTTCCCTAAATAAAAAAATTTAACACGACTTGTATTTCTTGCTTCTTGTGATTTCTGTTGTACTGAGTATTTGTTTTTGAACATTCTCATACTCTGTAATCATCTGTTTCTTTCCTCAAATAACTTTACTGTATGTTTTGCTTCTTCTTGCTCTGTGTGTACAGGCCAATTGACTGACACGAAGTTTGTGATTCTTTTATAACAGGTTTAAAGATGATAGGGCTGCAAAATAGAAACGCTAAAAACATAGATAGACCTTTTCCTGGATGCTTAGGTCGGATGGTGAATCTTTTTGATATGAGCAATGGCCTTTCTGGGAAAAGGCTACTCACTGATAAACCTCATCTTGATGGTAATGTTTGTTATTTCTTATGAATTTCTTAGCGTTTTTCTTTTTTCTTTAAAAGAGTTGTATTCGTTGTGTACTTCCCTCCTATTGGCTGATTTGGGCCATTTAAACTCTCCAAGAAAACCCAATTTACAACTGTGCAGTTTTATTGTCTATTAATAATCACTTCTCTGATGTCCATTCATTCTGCTGCCATTGATGGCTAAGTTGACGATTAAAGCGTCAAATTAGATGCATGGACAGAAGTTTTTATCATTGGATTTAACTAAGCTAGTGTCCTCTGAAAAGTGTGTGAAATGAGATTGAAGTAATCTTGCACTATGTGTGGTTGATGATTTATATCTTGACATCAGCGGGAATAATGTTTAGTTGTTGACAATGTGTGATTTGCAGGTTCTTCGTTCTCAAGAAGTCGGTCAGGTGTTACCAGAGTGTTGAGTCCAGCAGATGAAATAGAGGATAAAATGGTGAAAAAAAGGGATAATTTTTTTTAAAAAAATTGGCGTATTAATGTTGCATGAATGGCAGAGAAAATTGTGAGCATTCCCACCTTTGTATCATTTAAGTGATTTCTGGTTCTCTGCTGTGCATTTTTTCTGCAGATGGTGGCAGATTTAAGAAGAAGCTATTCAAACAAGAAAGTAAATGGGACCCCTATGAAGACACTCATAGCCCAAGAGATGTCCAAAGAAGTGGAGTCCAAGCATAATCCACCTAATGTTGTTGCTAAGTTGATGGGACTTGATACCCTCCCAGTTCAGCAGCCTAATTCAGGTACTGGAGGAGGCCACATGAAAGGTTATTCAAGACGTTCTTTAAGTCACTCAGGAGTACTTATGGAGAGCTGGGAGCAAGATCTTGGCATCTTGGAGAAGCAAATGCATTGTGAAGCTCACCACTGTCATGAACAAAATCAACAAAAAGATGTACCTGTAATCTGGCAGCAGCCCCAGGAGGTGAATGCCAGAGACAGCCCAGCACGAAAGGGAAGGTATAATGAAAATGTCGATGAAAAAGGGATGGCTCTCATTCGCCAGAAGTTCATGGAAGCAAAATGTTTGGCAGCAGATTGCCAGTCCAAGGAATTCCGAGAGGCAATTGATGTTTTAAGTTCCAATAGAGACTTGTTGCTCAAGTTTTTGGAAGAACCAAATTCCATGTTTTCCCGGGCACTGTATCACATGGAATCTATTCCTCCAGCCTCTGATACAAAGCATATCACTGTTCTTAAACCCTCCAAACTGATTGATAATGAAAAAGTTATGTCGAAGAAGAGTGACAAGCAAGTAAAGAAAACTAGCCAAATGGGTTATGCTACTGGTTATCAGATAAATGGTAACAGTTATTCTGCTAGTTTTTGCAATCAGAAGGTTGATGACTGTCCTTCTCAACCGACTCGAATAGTAGTGTTGAAGCCTAGCCCAGGAATCACTCGTGACTTTAAGGCTGTGGTTTCACAGCCTTACTCCTCAACAAGAATAATCCAGTGTGAAGATACCTATGACGAACCTGAAGATGATGAGGCACGAGAATCGACAGAGCTTGCAACAGGCTGTCGGATCCCTAGCGATGGTAGGGATGAAACTCTCCTTTCTTCAGTTTTTTCAAATGGTTATATTGGTGATGACAGTTCATTTGATAAATCAGAAATTGAATATGCTGACGGAAATCTGACTGAATCAGAAATCATGTCACCAACATCTAGGCATTCGTGGGATTACATAAATGAGTTTGGAAGCCCATATTCTTCTGCCTCCTTTAGTCGTGTTTCATGTTCCCCAGAGTCATCTGTTTGTAGAGAGGCAAAGAAGCGACTTTCTGAAAGGTGGGCAATGATGACATTAAATGGAAGTTCTCAGGAACAAAAAGACGCTTGCAGGAGCTCTAGCACACTGGGGGATATGCTTGCACTTTCAGATGTAAAATGTTCTGTGATATTGGAGGGAGAAGTTAGTAACAAGCAACAAGAGCCTAGAGGATCCACTTGTTACTTAACTAGTGACTTGAACAAGGAGGAAGGTCTGGCTAGTTCACCTAAAAACCTTCTGAGATCAAAATCTCTACCTGTGTCTTCTGCAGTACTTGGTGCCAAGATTAATGTTGATATTTCAGATCCTGAGGCTGTTAAAATGCAAGTTCCTAAAGAAGTGATTGAGTCAAAGAGCTCAAAGTCATCTTTTAAGGGGAGAGTTTCTAGTTTATTTTTCTCTAGGAATAAAAGAAGAAATGAAGAAAAATCTGCCCCTTCTCAGATCAAAGACGAACTTCAAGCTACTAACTCTGAGACACTTAGTTCACCTGTACATCTCCCTGGAAAACTTGGTGGTGATGTAACACAATGTGCTAATACTGCTTTTGAAGTTTATTCATCTGGTCTCCAAGGATCGTCAATCAGGACAACTAATCCAGATTTGATGGGCATGGAAACAAAAGAAGGCTTGGTTTCCGAGGAGGTATTCATTCTATTCATCTCGTAATTTTTAAACAAAAGAAGGCTTAGTTTCACAGGTGGTATTCATTATTCTATTAATCTTGTAATTTTTACTGGTACAATGTAAGTTTATTATGCTCCCACGTGTTATTTTCAGTCATTTGTATATGTTTGCAGTTTTGTTGTATCTGTCATTCCACTGGTGTGGTAACTAGGCTGCTGAAGAGATGAATGCATAATAATTAAGCAGACTTATTTGCATGATTCTATATTGTTATTGATCAATGTGCATCCAGTATAGGAATATATGCTTTGGCGGTATTTATAAGTGGAAAACAAATTTTTATATGATATTTTTCTCATCTTTCCTTAATCATGTTTTTTAAGAGTGGGATTGCTCAAGGCATAGAGTAAGTATTTAATTTCAATATTAATTATTTATACCATATTTGTGATGCAGTGATTTGTGTAGTGTTTATTTCTATCATCATATCTTGAGAACATCATTGTCGTCATATAATGGCACCAAGAATAATGTTCTATTGCTTAAACTGCAATGATGTCTTTGGTTGGGCGATGATTCTCATTTTCCCCTTCATTAAATGACTGTAACCTTAAGTTATTCATATTTACAACATATGGAAAACTTGCAGAGAGTTTTATCTGTGGCAAAACCATTGTTGCCTGGGAATGCTAGTGAGAACCAGGATCAGCCAAGTCCAATCTCAGTTTTGGAACCCTTATTTGAAGAAGATATCATAATTCCAGAGGCTTGTATCAACATGAAGTCAGAACGTCGGGGTAAGGTCTCTCTTAGGCAGAACTCTTGGAAGTCTTTTAGATGTGTACCTCATTTAGGCATTATATTTATCCATTTTTGGGTCTTTGTGAATAAAATCCTTGTTTATTGGTTTAACAGGAGTTGAAATAATGTCTCCCAAGTCTAATTTGATTGACAAGTCACCGCCTATAGGTTCGATTTCAAGGACATTATCATGGGATGATACACGTTCTGAAATGGGGACCCCATTTCCATTAAATACGTCTTTAGCAGCCTCAGTCGCTGAGGAAGCAGAACAGGACTTGTTTTCCTTGGTTCAAACACTAATATCAGCAGCTGGCCTCGAAGATAAGGTACAGATCCACACATTTTATGGCGGATGGCATTCACCTGAAAGCCCACTCGACCCATCATTAAGAGACAAATATGCTAATTTCAATGACAAGGAGATTTTGCATGAAGCAAAGCGCAGACAAAGACGATCCTATAGAAAGCTTGTGTTCGACTGTGTTAATGCAGCAATAGTGGAATTCACAAGTTATGGATCAGACAGGAGTACAAGTTGCAACTGTCAGAACAGGACGAAAGAAGGATCATTGGCCGTGCTTGTGGACCATGTGTGGTCCCAAATTAAGGAATGGATTAGTATTGGGGATGATGGGGACAGCAACAGCCTGGTGGTGGAGAAAGGTTTAAGAAGTGAGGTAGGGAAGGGATGGACTGACAATATGATAATGGAATTGGATAATTTAGGTAGAGAAATAGAAGGGAAGTTAATTGAAGATCTTGTAGAAGAGGCTGTTGTGAATTTTGTCGGATAGGCTGTGATGATTTTTTGTTTCTTTTTATATTGTTGTATCTTATCTGTGTATTCAATTTCCAACCGTGGTGGTTTTCTTTTGTTCAACGGGGCAAGTGTATTCATAAATGCAGTTCCAGCTAAATTTAGTTACTATGTGGCGGTGATGAAGCATCAAATGTCATGCTATGTCTATGTCCCCGCTGCATTGCTGTCTGAGTCTGATCACCAAAGAAAAGACACTTCACGGGCCAATTTGTGGTATCGCTAACCCCGGTTCGAACCTCTTAGTTCTTCAGTGCATAACCAACCAACCAAACACCTCTTTTACTTATTCAATTGACATTTATTTGAATGATGTCTTCCAAAAGGCTTGGATATATGTTTTGGCACATCATAGGTAGAAAGAAAGAAGCTAATTTTGCCCACCATGTCTGGGCCTTATATTGTTTGTGGAACAAAAGTTGTGGATATTATATTAGCATTTCCAGCTACTACTAAACTACCGGTCAACACAAATATCACTAAAAACTGACAGGTTAATTGAACTGTGTGTAAAATTCTATAAGCTCAGCCCACCGACAATAATCCATAATTCTGCGTCGCCAACCTCACTGTCAGAATATCCACAAACAAACAACAAATGTATCAGAGATCGTACAATCTTCATGTACCCGTCACTCACATCTCTGTTGTGGCTCATAATCAACATATTACTTGTTCAAAAACTTGGCACCGTCTCTTTTAAGCTGAGATTCCTGAACTCATGCTGCAGTAGTTGGGTCCATTTAATAAAAGATAGAGCCCGATCGCGTGAGTCGGGTGGATGTATCGTTCTATCCATTTAACTTGGAGTATTTGTCCCACGGGATTCTGTGCTGGGTTGGGCAACAGTGGATGGTCTAAGGAGTGGGATTTATTTCCACCTCATATTCTTATCATTGCTTTTCGTGTTTCAAAGCACATCCTTTGATCAACTCCTTGAGATCCTTACGAGCATTCTCATCTCCAATACCACAAAAATTAGGCAACAAATGTGTTAATTCAGACTTAAGTTCAAAAGTAACATGTTCAACCAAATTAGGAAAGGTAACGTATAAAGGTTTTTGGGTTAAGTCTAGTGCAAAAAACTCTCTTAATGTTCTCGGATTAGCCATTGTTTTTTCAATTTCAAACTCTTGTTGTACTTCCGAAGTTGTTTTTACTTCCCTTGTAATCTTCGGATCAAATTGTAGGTTCACTATGAGGAGATCTTGTTACTACCGTACACCAAAACTAACAAACAAGTAACAATTTAGAAATAACTAAAAGAAACGATTATAAACAAATATATATACAAAACACCAATTAAAATCAAAAGCAAAAACTAAAGCACCACATTCTCCAGCAATGACTCCAAAATTGATTATGTGTGTTGAATGCATCACAAAATAGCCTAACTCTGCACACTAAGATTTATAGCTGTGGTGAGTCGGGTTCGAATCCACAGGAAATGTGCGTGTAATTTTTTCAATGAAAAAAATTGATGTTTAAGATAAACAAAAGTGGTTTTGATTGGATGCAATTGAGGAAGTAAAATTTAAACTAAAAAACAAATTAAAGAAAATAACCAAAAATGATGAAAAAGATAAATGTGTTTAGAATCCGACTCTCAGATCAATCTCAGCCTGCACACAATTACACATATTTCATTGTTATAATGTTTTTAAACCTCTCTTAGAACTATTGGTCATAGATTAACGACAAGTTCCATTAATCCTGGTTTTCCTTTAGGTCGTGTTTAATTAAAACAAACTCTTTAATTAAACTTAACTATCAAACAACCTAGAATAAGTTCTCTAGATTTAATTAGACAGTTATATTATGAATAAGGAAAACAGACCAATCTAGGCAGTAACCACAAAAGTTTGGGTTATTCAACCTATGTTACGTTGTTCTTAATAATTCACTGTCTTTAGTAGCTACAAACAAATCTACAACATAGCAATTACGTATTATATTGAAGATTCTAGCAATGGGTTTTCATTCAATTACCTCAGAGTTCAAATTTTACTATCTCATAATGCAAGTT
>JANKOE010000004.1:33659001-33670124 GCA_026284465.1 Erythroxylum citrifolium
ACTGCATCACCTCCAAAGCAGTCTTCTGCGGACGTTTACTTGTTGCAAATTGATTGAGAAACAGGCGCTTAAAGTCCCCGAAGCAAGTGATGCAGCCTGGTGGTAAGCTATTGAACCATCGCCGAGCTCCTTCTTGAAAGGCAGTACAGAATGCCTTACATTGAATGGCATCTAGGACGCAGTGCAGGTTCATCATCGACTGGAAGTGCTGTAGGTAATCCAGGGGGTCGGTCTTTCCAGTGTACTTTTCAGGCATCGGTATTTTGGTACCGACCGGTGGGAGACTGTCCAGGATCTCTGGAATGAGGGGGAACTGTATTGTATGGGTGCCCGGCTCTCGTAAGGATTCCGAACCAGATTGATCCGATCGTCCGCGACTTTACCTAGGGTTTCGATGGGATGACGATCGGCCATCGCGCCTTGCTGCTGGGCAGAGGTTTGCTGTTGTTCCAGACGAGATCGAAGAATTTGTTGGATCACCATCTCGGCCGCCTCCTCTAACTGCCATTGGGTGAGAGGGGTTTGCTGCGATGCAGGAGGGTTGGTATCCGGGGGATGCTGAGGGTGTAGATGGGAGTCGGCCGCAGCGTTATCCTCCAGGGCTACGCTTTGCTCTTCTTGGTCTGAATTTTGAAGCTACGGTCGATCGTTTGGATGTGACGACTGTGTGCGAGAGCCGGGATGTGCCAATGGGATAGTATCAGGTGTCGGCAAGGCCATTCGTTGCATCGCAAATGCCGCGACGGCAGCAATATCAGGGTTGGCCGCTGCCGCTTGACTGATCTGTGTGGTTCTGGACGTGGTACCCTGACGCCGGGCCTCACGGTGGGCGCCAAATGGTTCAGCCTGATTCTGCTGAATCGGATTGTCGTCGTTTTGATTCATGACCTGTTCAATTATGGCTATGTGATACCTGCAAAACAGATGAAGGCACGCTGGGAGTTAGTTCCCGGAAGGCCCCTCCGACGCTCAAGTCAGTACCTTTCGAGGTTTAGGAGGCTGGGAATATCAGATAACAGCTAGGGTTTCAGTCTCATACCTCAATCCGATGGGAATTATACCTTATATATGCTGCGGATGCTAGGTTTACGTAGATCATTGTGTTTGCATGGGAATCTAGCAATTGGTGGGCCGAACGGGCCACAAATAGGTGTGAATGGATCTGGGCCTAGCGCAGCCGACCCAACCACATCCTATGTTACGTTGTTCTTAATAATTCACTGTCTTTAGTAGCTACAAACGAATCTACAACATAGCAATTACGTGTTATATTGAAGATTCTAGCAATGGGTTTTCATTCAATTACCTCAGAGTTCAAATTTTACTATCTCATAATGCAAGTTTGCACTTATCAAACCTCAATCTCTTCAAACAAGGAGCATACCCCATATTTCCACTACGCAACTCTGACGTTCAATAAAAATATCTTTACTTGTCCATTTCTAATACTGCAAAACACTTATGTGACTCATAACTTAATGTAGGACTTTATTAGTTTCTAAAATATCCATGTTATACTTGTTCAAAGGTCTTATACCTAATTCTTATTATTCTCCTAATCATCAATTATAATTATCTATAAAATAATAGCTATAATTTCTCATGAGACAATTCTCCATTATGGATCAAAACTTATCACTAAAATTTCCTTGAAAATTTTACCACCATTTTCACTTATCCGATTTTCAATAAATGAAACAATCGACTTACATAAAAGGAAACTTAAAATAATGAATGTTCAATACTTAGAATCGATATACTAATATACACACAATTGAAAGCTTACATCAAACTGATCATTACTACAATTAATAACATTAAAAAATAGAATTCTCCTAAAAATATTGTTCAATCACCTATCATGATTAAAGATTCCATCACAATGTCATCCATAACATTACTTTGTATGATTCCAAAAAGTCACCTTACAATCAAGAATAAACTTGAACTTAAAAACAAAATTTATGCTGAGATCGATATTTATTCTAATAAATCACTCTATAAGGTCATAACATTTAAACATATCAAAATTCAGTCACCAGTTACTCTTATCAATAATTAATCCTCAACTAATTCAACCATAATGAGCAATTTCATCATCCAAATATATTCACAAATTACTTTTCCATTATTAAAAGGATAAATAACCTAATAAATTTTTGTAATTATCAAGTCAAAGAAACTAAATAACTTGTATACCATATTCTTAGTACTTTTCTAGCTATCATGGTTGATATGCTAAGATATGGGAGCATTTTACATTTCCTGTGAAATACTAAATCTAACTTCCTATGTGTACTAATCCTAACTTCCTTTAGAAGCAATCCACATCGATAAAATGCACTATTAGTCAATTCCCTTCCTAGTATGACTTCATAGTCATGGATGTCTAATAAGATCAACTTATTATAGAACTTCTAATTCTAAATACTATGTAACTATCTCTATGAATGTTCTACGCTACTGGTGTAGCTTTAGTGAAAATAGTTATTATCATATGGCACTCTAAAAGTTCTAACTTCATATTAATCTATCTAACAAAATCTGTTAGAAACATAAGAGTGCATATTTTTGGGATCTATCTAAATATATTCATCACTACCAAAACTATAATCGTACCTATCACTATACCAGATGTATCCTTAACATCTTGTTTGGTTACTGCATTTACCCCAACCTACGTAGGTGGTCTCTTTCCACATTAGACACACCTTGATACTAAGCTCTTAGTATTTCGGGAGTCTCTGGACACAATAGGTGGTCTGCCTGACCTCTGACTAGACGATATTCCTCGTCTCATCCTTCTTTCACCAAACCATTTAAATTTATTATTTTTAGCCCAATCCAACCAAATAAGGGCACTTTTGGGATCTCTAGTCCCATCGAGCGATTTTACGCCTAACTTACAAATACGCTTGATCAAACTCCTTGGCACTATTAGGGTTTCCTGCGGTTAGCTCATTGTCACTGCCCGTATCTGTATTGTTCATTTAAGGTTTAAAAATTCCACTGACAATTATTTCATTCTTAATGGTTCTAAACGGGGTTGAATCGTAAAGAAAAATATTTACTAATCCATCCCCGAGCCGGGTCTCCCGAGCTGAAGGTACTTCAAGTGTTGGAGCCTTTGGCGTGGCTTTGAGACCCCTAAGGTTTCCTTAATGCATAATGCTGTGAATTCAAAGATAAACTATATAACACTGGAACTTTTTAAAATCAGACAAAACTTTCTGGGTTGCCTTGTTCACCAAAACAACATAAAAACACATTATGAAATCATTTCACATATAAAGACAACCTTATTTCAAAAACTGACTCTGATACCACCTAAAAGGACTGATCCTAGAGTTTCCTTTCTAAAATCTGAGTGGAGCCCTCTCGGCAACCCCATAGTAGCCCTCCAATCGATATTTAACTTAATCGAAAGGTTCCCGCAAAGCTAAGTCATTTAACTGTTAAAAACCTTTTATACTTTAAAGTTAAAAGTGCTAAAAATAGTGATTTTTTTTAAAAATCCAGTAGCATAATGGTTGTTTTTTTTTAAGATTCCCAAATTTTAAAAACCTGTATAACACAATTTAAAATACTTTCAGTATTTCACATACCATCTCAACTTCTAGAGTGGGACCTTAGGTCCACATCACATGCAACCACAAGCATATAATTCTCAACACTTTTAAAACATCATTAAGGATCAAAGCCCTTGTAGTTCATTAAGTAAAAGATATTGACAAGCTTGTAAATATTTACAAGATCACACATTTAAACCCTTTCTAAAAAAATTTAAAACACATGTACAAGTAACTAAGCCAATTTCAAGAAAAACACATATATAACAAAAATGACATAAGCACAGCAGCACCTGACGATACAATTAATCTTATGGTGGGGTCCCCACTATTGTAGCACCTACACGCATACTTGGGGTGGTTTATTTAAAAACATAAAAATATGGGTAAGCTAAACGAGCTCAGTGAGTGTTAATCATTTTACTAAAAATTAAACTTTTCATAACAACATAATTAAGACATTCCAATACAATAATAAAGCTCGCGGAAAAATAATTTCCATAAAAATTCATTCTAGCATCATAAAATTCTTTCGTGCATCATACAATCTAGTTATAAAATAACATTTTGTAAAACACAACTTCATTTTTTTGAAATTACTATTTCAAAATGCCTTTTTGAAATTAAACTCATAATATAAGAGTTTCCATTTCCATTTTTGCTTTTTCTTTAAACAATAAACAGTGATAACAATAAGTTTCCTAAAATTTTTTTATTGAAATAAGTCAACTATTAGAATTGGTACCATACGGTGCCTCTCAAATTACTTTTAAAATAAATAGTGGCGACATTATTATTTTCATAAATTTTCTTGCACAACATGGCCCATCACTAATTTCTGACCATATGGTACCCTAGGCATAAAGTCACGAAGCTACTTCTGCATCACTTATTTGCAACTAGTTAACCACCAGTTACGGAGCTGGATCTACATCACTTACCTACAATAGGTTAACCGTTATAAACTCGTAGTTACGGAGCTAGTTCTACATCGCTTATCCATAACAATTTTGGCTGACACTATATATACTCCATATGTGCAGAGGACGACTCACTAGATTACTGATAGACATAATACCACTCACTGTTAGTAATTGACGCCCGCCAAACATTGCTATGCACAATTGGAATACTTTGACCGGTATAATAACATGTATATAACCTAACAGTGTACTGTAGGCTAAAACTTCATTTCTTTTTTATCAATAAAAAACAAAATTTCAATGTAACTTCCAATCATATAAAATTTAACTTTCAAATTAAAATTCATATATTGCTAAAACATAAAATTATGCTAACAATATTCAATTGTAAAATATCATTCACATAAAGCTCAACATAAATATTCATTTCATGGTAAAATAGAAACCATTTGCATAAAATCAATTTAAAGTACACTCACAACTTGCTAGTTTCCTTTTCACTACTTTGAAATCCTTCAATTGGCTTCGTTTTTAGATCCAAAATTCGAATACAAATACATTAAACTCCTTAGTACATATTCTAACTAAATACATCATAAACCATGTCAACTTCACCACTTTCTACATACACTCTATATATCAATTTTTCTCCAAATAATAACACAACACTTCATTTAAAATTGCCAATACCCCAAATACACTTAATGACCATCCTTAATCACATTTACACGGTCATTACATTATAACCACACTTTTATACCAAAAATGCCTTTAAGGTTAAACTTAATATATTTTATACTAAACTTTTCCAACTCAATTCCATTTGATCTCTAACACTTAAAACCAATCCAAATTCACTTTCAGGACATTTCAATATACACATTTAAGCCATAAAATTTCATTCACAAATTTGTACATAATCATGAACCCTTAGCCAGAATTCAACCAAAACTAATTCCAAATCAATTATTTTTCATTTCTTTACTTCATTAGCGTCAAAATCATGCTATGAACATCATAAAACATCAAAATAGAATTTTGGTTCATATCACATTAAAAACCCTAGCCACGGCCAAAATTTCATCTAATCATTTTCATGATTTTTCTTCCATTCTTTCATCATTAAACTAACTTCCTAATGCCATTCATTAATCTTAAATCATCAAATGGAAAAATAAAAGACTTTAGGCAATGGATCTTACCTTTGATCAAGGTTCCACACCATAACTTTGGTGATTTTCTTCTCCTAATCGCTTCGAATGTAATAAAACCTTGATATCACATCATAAGGGTGTAATTCACACCATCAATACCAAATCTCAACTATAACAAAACAAATTCAAATTTTTCAACAAAACTAGTAAGCTTACCAACCCATTTTCTTCTTCCTCTTCACTTGGATGGCTATGGGATCTTGTTGGAAGCTTGATTGGAGGTAGGAGAGCATGAAAAACTCTTTGGATCACTTCTCCATGGCCTAGCCGAAGCTCTCTCTTCTCCTTTTTTATTTTATTTTCTTTTTTCTCTCTCTCTTGTTTCCTTTTTCTCATCAATGGCTAGCCACACCATGTTTAAAGAGATGAACAATTTGTTTATTTACACTTTTTGCTCACCATTTCTGTTAATAACTTCTCATCATTACGCCTTTACCCAAAACTTCTCATATTTACACTTTAATTCATACCAGTTGTCACCATATAATTGGTTACTTTCCAAACTAATTAATTCATGCTTATCTAATGGAAATCTTCCCATATAATGCTCATATGGAATTTGGATGCATTTGGTTTGATAAAAAGACCATTTTGCCCCTCTTTTGAATTAAACCGATAAACTTTTCCAAATAAATAAGATATTTTATATAATTCTAAACCTCAATATACTCTAATTAAACCTAAACCCTTCAATTGTATGCTTAAAAAAATTTAATTGGGCACATTATCCCTAAAATCCATTATTTTTCAATACAGGTCCTTTTATCTTGAAATTTTTGGATTACTCGAATTCTATTAAACAACCTTCATTTGACCCGTTTTAGTTCCTAGGGACTCCAATCCTAATTTCGAATCTTTTCATTATATTTCGAAATTGTCTGGCAACTTTTTCAATTGCCTGGAAGAATTTTCATATTGAATCCAAAATTTACCAAAAGTCATCAAAATCATTTGGATTTCATTCAAAAGTGTCACCTAAATCTCCAAAGCACATTTGGGGCTTTTAAAGCTTGTTTGGACTCATTCTGTAGTTTTTGGAGTTTTCGGAAAATTTTCCAAAACTTTTCAGTTGAGTCTATAATCATCTTCGATCTATTCGTGATCTCTGTTATAACCTCAATAGTACATTTAAACGCTTAAATTACTCTAGTATACTATAAATAGAGCATACTCTATAAAATGCATGTACAACACATTACACAGTAAAAAAATCAAACTAGTATATTACAATACTTCTTTCGTGTAGTAGGAGTCCTCATAGAAATATTGGATCAAGAGTTGTTCATTGATTTGATGGTGGGGGAAACTAGCACACAACCTTTTGAAACACTCCAAAAACTCATATAATGTCTCCCCATTATGTTGTCTAATTGCACATATTTCCTTCTGAATATTTGAAGCTCAAGAGTCAAGGAAGCACTTCTCTAGCTCATTCCAAGTAGTGATTGATCCAGAGGGCAAGTAGTAGAGCCAATCCTTGGCAATGTCCCCGGATGAGAAAGGAAAGGAACTCAACTTAATAAACTCTTCTTGTACCCCAGCTAGCTTTATGCTAGAACAGACGATGTGAAATTCCTTGAGATGCTTATGAGGATCTTCACCTAGCATACCATGAAAAGTAGGTAAAAGATGAATTAGACCAGATTTAAGCTCAAAAGCAGCATCAATAGTAGGAAAATCAATGCACAATGGTTGATGGTTGAGATCAGGAGCAACCAATTGCTTAAGAGTACGATCATTATTTTGCTCTACCATATTAGAATCTGTTTCAAAAAAGGAATCATTAGATGAATTAGAATGCAAATCTAAGGCTATTTGTATTCCTGATAACGAATTCTTGAAACTTTGTGCAACTTTTCTTTTCAATCTATGAAGAGTTCTTTCAATTTTTGGATCAAATTTTGGTTCTCTAAAGTGAGAAGATTGATGTATGAATAGTAATTAAACAAAACAAGAAAAGAAAGAAAGAAAGAAATAAATAAATAAATTTAGAAAAGCAATGGATATTAATCTTCGACAACAATGCCAAAATTGACAATATGTCATATCACAACAATAAAATAACTAAACTTAAAACTATAGCTAATAATAAGTCTAGGTCAATCCCATAAAGATTTAAACAGTCACTTTTCTAAATTATATATAAGGGGGTATTGGTTTGATGCAATTAAGAAAACAAAGTAAAATTGAACTTTTGAAAGCAAATCAGATTAAACAACATAAATGATTTTGGAATCCGATTCTCAATTCGATCTCAGTCTACACAAAAATAAACATGCTTGATTGTATTATTGTTTTGACACCTCTTATAGAAACTATTGATCTTAGATTAACAAAAAGCTCTGTTAACTCCAGTTTTCCCTTAGATCTCGTTTAATCAAAATAAGCTCTTTAACTAAACCTAGCTATCGAACAACCTAGAATAAGCTCTCTAGATTTAGTCAGATAGACACATTACAAATAAGTAAAACAGATCAATCTAAGATATAACCACACAAGCTCGAGTCATTTAACCTATGTTACAGTATTCCTAATGATTCAATATCATTAGTTGCCAGAAATGAATCCAAAACATAACTATTATGTATCATATTTGAGATTCTACCAATAGGCTTATAAAAAACAATATAATAAAAGCGTTCATATAATCCTTATATAAATACCCAATTCAATAAGCAAATAATAACAAAAATGATCCTTAAAGAGAGAAGGATTCAACAATACACAATGACAATATGTTCAAATGTGATCCTCGACGTCGATTTCACCTCTGAACTGGAATAAGGAAGATTATCCTCCATAGATCCCAAAGAGGTAAGCTTTTTGCCCTTTTCCGTGCCTACAAAATGATTCCACTCCCCTCGATTGCTGAAAATGTCAATTTATAGCAAAAACTAGGTTTCTGGTCATATGTATAGTTGGGTGCATGACTACGCATCCAACCTCGCAAACTAATAAAAATGCATTATTCGAAATAGTGCACAACTGTGCAAACTCAAAAATTTCCAATCACCAATATGCACGACTGTGCATCTTGCATTGCATGGTGAATTCTTTATATTTTGCATTTTCTTGTCCCATCTTCCCTTTAATCCAGAGAATGACTCAACAAATGTGTTTTTAACTCATTTTAGCTCTTAAACTAGCAAGTTGTATGTAAATCCAAATGTGAACCAAAGTGAGTTCCTTAAACACTTCACAACAATAATCACTAAATGTTGAGTGAATGTATAAACAATTAAGCACACATCACTCAGTATAATGGTTTTTCTAAATTTGAACATCATGAAGCATATGCATATGGTATGTAAGAGGCATGGACCAACAAGAGACATTTATCACCTAATTAGGCTTCTGGATAATCATGAAACTTTAGGAGCAAACATGGATGACCCAATATAATGGAGGAGCCATCGAGACAAGGCTTACCACCATCTTAGATGGGAGGAGTAGATCAAGATGAGGCCAGTGGAGGATCGCCCAAGGCCCCAACAACACCAGGATGTTAGGACCAACTAAAGATAGCTCATCTGTAGAAGCACATGAAGCAGATCTTGGGTGTTCAATGCACTATTTGAGTCCAAAAAGTAGCACTAATAGAGCAAATGGAGAGACGAGAAGCCCATGATAAATTTATAGAGGAGATTTTAGTATAGATGTTGAGACATCTTAGGATATCCATCCCACCTCCACCTTTTGGAGCGACTGCATCATCTTTAGCTTTGTAGCAGTATGAGTCTCTAAGACCCAAGGATTTTCTATATACTAACATACTAGACTAGCTGAGAGATGACTGATACAGAGATAGTTTGGATGCTTCATTTTGGTTTTCCTTTTCTTTCTTTTATTATTATTTGTATATTTGTCTTATTTTTATTTTTCTTATATTTTGTTTTGTCTAAACATTATTAGTGCAATTTTATTTTATTTTATTTTCACATTCTTTATTTGTTTTTATCTTTTAAATCCTTTTTGTTTATATTTTGCACAGATAGTTGTACATAATATTGGACGAGCTCTTCATCAAATTTAGAACATTGTATCTTATTATTCAGGGAAGTACTAAGTCATACCTTTCTCACTTTTTGTGCTTTTGTTGATATTTTGCTTTTATGTGCTTTTATTCTATACATTAGGGACAATGTACAATTTTAAGTGTGGGGAAGGGATTTCTTAAGCTTATTATAATCTTTTTTAATTAATTCTTATTAATTGATATCCCTATTTAGTTAAAAATTTTCCAAATTACTTTAGATTATTATTGATTATTGAATTGAATTAATATACAAAAGGATGAAAGTTAGAATAAACTTGCTTTTAGAAGTCATATTTTTAGCAATCATTGAGAAAATTAATTTGAATGAAAATTACATATTATTTACACAAATAAGGCCCTTTTGTGAGCTTTCATGCCTAAGAGCAAATACGTTGTTATTTTAGGCTCTTTTATTCTTTAATGGGTGTTATTATATATAGTTGGATAATTTTAAAAATTGCTTTTATTATCCATATTGAGACCACATTTGTTAAGTTAAAAGAATTGAAATGATAAAGGCATTTAGATTTACCCTTCATTTAGTATTTTCTTGATCATTAACCTACCATATTTTATCCCTTAGGATTAACCACTTTTGAGTAAGTGTTTAAGATATCTTAGGGGGATTCATGACCTAGGAAATGCATGTTTGATATTGACTAATCATCGTATTTTCCTTATCCTATTTCATTATTGTGTTAAATTTAGTTTAGTTAGTTTAGTTAGATTTTCTATTAAATTCACAACCTGATTCGACAGTTAGATAATAGAAAAAGGGTCAATACTAATACTTACAGTCCTCATGGGATTGACCTATAATTGTAAGTGCTAGCTACCACTACACTGTGCATTTGCAGTTAAACCTTGTAATTCTGATAAGCATAAAATAAAACCAATTATAAAGCAAAAAGAGGATGATTCAACGACAAAATGGCACAATGAATGGAAGAATTGGAGTCATTATGACTTACACGCCCACTACATGGTCGTGTTAGTGGGATATATGTTCGCGTGTCTTATTTGTGTAACCAACTGCAAGCATGTAACTCTGTGATTTATGAAAATTTGATATATTTAGTCACCAATATGATCATGTAACTGACTATGTAAAATCATGTAACCTTAATTTTGTAGTCTAAAAGGGCAATTAAAAGGCCAATCAAGGAATGTACATATTGGAGATACAAAAGTAGGCATATTCCTTTCCCTTTTAAAAGTTGTGAGCAACTTATCTTCTTCTTTCCAATTAAAAAGGGATAGTAAAGCCAGTTAATATGTTTGGTGACACGACCCGCCTTTTTGGACCGTGTTGGCACTAGGGAATGGGTAGGCTTAATGCCACCAAAACCTGTAGTAAGCCTAACTTTTCTATATTCTACTA
>JANKOE010000004.1:33691501-33713040 GCA_026284465.1 Erythroxylum citrifolium
CTATGTAACCGACCCACAACCTAACTACCCGTGAAAGATCTTCACGCCCAATAACACGACCGACTCGTGTTAACCTCAACAGAGGATTTTCTCAATCAACCCAATAGTACAACCGTCTCGTACTAACCTCGTCAGAGGATTTGTCTAACTATTTGTATTCAAAAGCAAAGACAAATAAAACAAGAAAAGGCAATTTTTCAGATCTGAAATTGTTCACCAATATAATCAAGTTGTTGCTCCAATAAATCATGCATTCACAAACAATAATCCTTCTCTGTTCCACAACCAACAGCTGATTAGTAATGCCCAGAAAATCAGCAACCCCACCTCAAGCGTGACCTCCTTACTAGAGATAATATAAGAATGACAAAAGAGCTGCTCGAAGATGCTCACACAATCAGCCCAAAAGAGAAGTGCAAAAACTAAGCAGCCACACCTCCACTACTTCCAAGTGATTCACGCAGACTGCTTTTCAATATACTCAAGGTGGAACACGTTGCTTGACTCACATAATAACAAGGTACGCAATCTCCTAAATATGTTTTTCAAAGACAAATATATCACCCACAAGAGAATTGCACAGCCTCTTAAACTTACCACATGACCAACGCAACTTAAAAGATACACCCACCAGCTCTTTTGCCGCAAACCACCTTCTAGGTTTTTTTCAAATTAAATTCTAGTATTCAAGTCCACCTTGAAATCAAACAAGTGGCAAAATAAAAGTAACGTGGACTCAACTCAATCAAAGATGTCCATCTTGTTTAAAGTCCAATAATCAAAACACCAGCCCATTAATGATTTAGACTTCAATTAAAACACAAACTCCACACCAGCCCATTGATGATTTGGACTTCAATTAAAACACAAACTCCATCTTTTATATGGCCAATTTAAAAATGCTAAAACCAAATAGAGAATATATAAAATATATTCTAACACCTTCCAATGGCTAACTCTACCTTTTTAGACAGAAAAGAACATTTCTTATATGTTTTTTCTCTAAAAGACAATTGAAGTCTCATAAAATTTAGGGTTTTTATCCTTAAATATGTTTTATTTTGCCTTTGCCTCAATTTGCCCTTTGGTCATAGCTTAGATCATGGGCTTTAGTGATTTCTCTAGGTATAAACATGGCCTAGTGTCTCTAAGCCATAGACCTTTCTATTTCATTGAAGACAAATGCACGACTTTTGACATGGTCATTTCCCTCACTTGTGGATCTCGTTATTTCCTATTTGACTTCCACACAGTCTTCTACACAGTTTTGGTGCTCAAGTAATTACTTACATAACTTGATCCTTTAAAGGCATAGGGTGTGTTTGGTACATAGATGATAAGCTATTTTTTAGCTATTTGTCCCAAATTAACTGTTTGATCCATGTTAAAAAGCTATTTATTAACCCAACCAGCTAATTTTTTAAAAGCTCATTAAGTGTAGCATTTAGGGTTAACTATTTGTCTAATGACGGTATTGCCCTTCACTTTACTCTCTACTTTTACTCTGTGTTTTCCAGCCAACCCAACCTGCTAAATTTTTAAAAGCTCATTAAGTGTAGCATTTAGGGTTAACTATTTACCTAATGACGGTATTGCTCTTCACTTTACTCACTACTTTTACTCTGTGTGTTTCCAAAGTTGGCTTGTTTTGATTGTACAATTATGTTGTGAAGTTTGAAAGAATATAATAAAAGGGGTTAAGTAAATTTTTTAATCTTTATTTAATTTTATAATATTAGTTTACATTTAAAAATACCATAATATTAAGTTTTTGAACATAAAAAGTCACATCAAATTAATAATTTTAATACATAACTACTATATATTATATCTGTGTTATACTATAATTATAGATATTTTTAATTTATTAAATAATAAAATTCATACATATTATAAGAAAAATATTAATATGATGTAGCTCGCTGCATCATTCATATTAATAGAGAATTAAACGTTGGATTATTATTATTATTATTATTATTATTATGTTTTTATTAAAGTTATAAACTTAATTTTTGTGAAATTAAATATCTAAAATCTAAATTCTTATAAGAATGTTCAACGAAATACTAAGAAATATAATATTCATGCCCTTAAAATTTATTTTTAAAGTTATGCCCTTATAAGTCATTTTACATATTAACAGTTAATTTTACCAAATATCTTTAATAAATAGCTAATGTTATCTGCTGGTCAAATCAGCTGATAAAATCAGCTATTAGCTAACCGCTGATAGAATCAGCTAATAGCTAATGCAATTCATTATTTGCCAAACAAGGCCATATACTGGCACTTGAGTATGGGCTAGATTGTATTTTGCAAGAATTGTGAACTTTTTTTTAATGCTTTCCTTGAATTTGCCTTTAATTTTTGAATAATGGCATCTTAAGATCCAATTTGTATAATTGCCTAAAAATAATAAAAACTAATAAAATGCTTAATAAAATTTATGCATATTTGAAGCACATCAAACTTTCCTTTATCACATCTTTCGCGAGGAACTTTGGATTAAAATTTCATTATCTAATTTATTAATTTTCTCAAAAAAAGAGCTCGAGAAAATGGGAAATGTTGGGGGCAGGTCAAATTTAAAATCGTAAAAGAATGTCCTGTTCTTCAACCATGAAATAATTAAGCAAAGGCACATTAATAAAACCTATAAATGAAAATTCATAACCTCACTCCGTTATTGCTATATTTTGTCAAGTAGGCTGGAATTGAGTGGGAATTGCTTGGGGCCATCATCCAACTCATGAATGAATCTTTACTGACTGAATTTCAGCGTAATGGAAGTCTCCTTTGGTTCAGTTGCGCCAGACTACGATGATGATCCCTTTCTAACATACTGACGGTAAAATTTGTAAAGTTTAACGTTAGTCAGTAGCTGATAGGATAACGATATTTATTTCCCTGTATCTTGGTCATGAAAGATGAGGGGAAAGGAATTGGTAGAGCATCACTTTCTATCTAATTTCTAGTTAGGGAAGGAAAAAGGGGATTAAGCCATCCCATCTTTGGGAAGTGAAAGCTGAGAGTTGGTCTGAAGATGGCTTGTCCGTGAAGAATGCTATGAACTAGCATCATGATGTTGGCTTGTTTTGTTGAATTTTTTTTGTTTGTTTGAAAAATATGATGATGGCTGGTTGCTACCTCCTTTTCCTCCTTTATTTTATTAGTAGTAGCTGTAACCATCCTCGTAAAAGTGTCATCATAATCCTGACATTCTTTCATCGTAGATGCAGGAAATTAACTTTCTCGTACACCTCAAGCAATTGCTCGTGTGTTTTGCAAAGCAAAACGACCTTTTATATATATATATAAACTGGTTATGTGGTATAAAGTAAACTGTTAGCCAGCTGAATCTGATGGAGCAGAAGTTAACGAAGGCAGCTTTACCTGTTATCTTTTCTTTTTCCTTTTTATTTAGCTATGATGTTGGTGTGCCTTTGTCATGACGTAAATCTTCTATTTGTAATTGTATGTGCTTATGTTAATCGATCCCTTTCGAAGCATATACCTCAAACTCATAAAATATTGTTGAACTAACATTATAAAGTAGATCGAATGACCCCTTATCCAACTTCCTATTAAGCTGCATTTTAAAGCCTGTTACCAATGCTTAATTTTGCAGAGACTTCCATTATTAATGCCTAACCAACTTCCTATTAAGCTGCATTTTATAACCTGTTACCAATGCTAAATTTGCAGAGAATTCCATTATTAATGTCTTGAACAACACGAGAATGAAAGAGACAAAATGGCTGCTTGTTGATTTCTTTAAAGCCAAAGAATATTTTCTTACTCAGGCTCAGGATCCGAACCTACCGAAAAACATAATATCGTTCCCAATTTTTCATGCCACAGAACAGAACGTAACTTTGTAATTATTGGAGGGACTGAGAGAGCGAGCGAGGGAACGTAAACATCGACAGATTGGGTTGGATGCGTTGCTTTACCAACTAATTACTGGTTTGTTAGATTTCAGTTAATTTGTAAAATATGTTCTAAGCAAATTACAAAAGGTAAGGTGTCTGATTAGCAACACTTTTTGGAGAAGATTTATTAAAAATTTTCTGATTATGAAAATGAAAATTACTGTTTTTAAATGGTAGAATTTTTTCTCTGTTTCATGGTTTTTGTTTTCATTTTTAGATTTAGTAAATTTTTTGGTTGAATTTATAGTTTTCAGTTTTGGTTTCTTTTTCATATTATAACTTAACAAAAATAAAAAAAATTATTTAATTTTTGTGCATAATATGATTTTATTATTAACTAAAGCTAAACTATTTAATAGTATACATTGAACTCTTTTTAGCATTTATTAAGAAAAGAAAAGGAGTGATAATTATTAGGTAGTCTTGGGTAAGTGCTTAGCTAGAGTGCAAAACAAACAAAAGAAAAAGGGCATCTTCCTTCAGGATTATGAAGTTGAAGCAAGCTCATCATAATTATTAGGCTATGATAGCCTTATTTCTTGAAGGAAAATTAAGTTAACTGTACCGCTTTCAATCACGTGATTTTGGAAGTATTTTGCAAATAACTTATCAGTTATTTTTTAATTTATTAAACAAATGTTAACCTTTTGAATATCTTAAAAGTTATTTTTTAAAAGGAAAATTAAGTTAACTGTAAGCTTTCAGTTCCATGATTTCATATGCCTCTACTTGCTTAAAGTAACGCCGCTCATACTTATGGCAAATAAAGCCACATGGATCTCCATACCCTTCTGATCGCAGCCACCTTAAAAGCACATAATGTCGCAGACTCGCTAGTTAAATAAATCCCAGACGCGGTGGCTAATTCCCATTGTACCCCACCTAAACGAAGTGAAATCTGGAGATCATCGTCTCTCTCTCTCTCTCTCTCTTCTTAATTTAATCTCCCTTACATTTAATTACTCACACTTCACTCCAGCTCATTCACTTTAATTTGATTATCTGGAAACCGCTAGCCAGATCTGAGCTCCGTCGCAGCAGATCCCGGGTGACTAGTGGAGGTTTCGAGAATGGATGAGGTGCTGGAACTGGTGCGTGCCAAGGACACCAAGGAGCGGATGGCCGGAGTGGAGAGACTGCACCAACTTCTCGAAGCTTCTAGGAAGAGTTTAAGCGTTGCGGAAGCAATGTCGCTGGTCGACTGCTGCTTGGATCTTCTCAAGGACAGCAACTTCAAAGTCTCTCAGGGCGCTCTGCAGTGTCTGGCGTCCGCTGCCGTCCTATCCGGCGACCATTTGAAGTTGCATTTAAATGCGCTTGTCCCCCCTGTCGTCGAGCGTTTGGGCGATGCTAAGCAGCCCGTCAGAGACGCCGCTAGACGCCTTTTGCTCACTCTTATGGAGGTCTGTATTTTGGACAAGTAAAGTGTATAGTTCTTATATGTCACTTTTGTATTTGGTTTTGCATGAATTAAAGTTAGGATTCTTTTTGGACTTCTCTACAATTTCGTCTATTGCATGAAATTTGTTGACAAATGAATTGGAAATGAGGGCTTGAGTACGTGATTTCAAAATTCAGGTTTCTTCTCCTACAATAATAGTTGAGAGAGCAGGCACTTTTGCTTGGACACACAAGAGCTGGAGAGTCAGAGAAGAGTTTGCTCGCACTGTCACCTCTGCTATTGGTCTTTTTGCATCCACCGAACTCCCACTTCAGCGGGCTATTCTTCCTCCTGTATGTTAAAACAAAATACTCTTTTTGTTATATTTAAATTATCATGGTTTGAAACGAATATTTGAAATTTCTATGGTTATCAGATTTTACAGATGTTGAATGACCCAAACCCTGGTGTTAGGGAAGCAGCATTATTTTGCATTCAGGTTTGTGGGATTAATGGCATGGTTGTGTCTACTGAGTGGAATTTTCGTTGCTGGTGTTAGTTGGGGAGATGGAGATACATTATTGTTATCTAACCAATTTTCTTTCAGGAAATGTATGCACAGTTCGGAACTCAATTTCGGGATGAGCTCCACCGACATAACATTCCTACATATATGGTAAGCTTCTAACCAACATTATACTTGTACCATCTTGCACCACCCTTTCACACCTTGAATAGGATGTGCTAGTGGAAATCACTCTTAGCCTTTGGTGATTGTGTTTGACATATTATTGACCAGAATGTGCTGAATGAAAATGATTGTAATCTCCTTTCGCTCCATAGAATTTTTCACTTCATTTTAAACTTGTTCTGACATCTAACTGCAGATCAAAGATATCAATGCGAGGCTAGAAAACATTGAACCACAAGTTCACACTTCTGAAGGGGTTATGGGTAATTTTGCTATTGTAGAAACAAGGCCCATGAGTTTTAAACCTAAGAAAAGTAGTCCAAAGGCTAAGAGTTCTTCAAAAGAGATGTCTCTATTTGGGGGTTAGTATCTTTCAATCTAAATATTTCACAAGATGTTCAAGTATGACCTAAATATTTGTTATAAACTATGCTCCGAGTGATGCTTGTTATGTTTGTATTACCTTCCATATTTTTTCTTTCAGTCTAATATTTCACAAGATTTTCTATTGTCTTTGCGTGTGTAGTGATCAATTTCATTTTTTAAAGAAATTCTATAAATATTTGTTTACCCTTTTGGAATAAGGTGATGAACTGTTTGTTAGTTTTGGTTAGCTTATGTGTGAAGTCACATTTTCTTGTAGAAAATCTTTTGCATATATAATTATATTGATTATGTTTTGGAAATCTTTTGAACATTAACAAAAATGTGCATTTCTCTTCATGGCATCCATTGAGATCCCCTTTTCTTTTAAAACAGCTGCAAATGATCCAATAGAGAAGTCTATTGAACCTATTAAAGTTTACTCAGAAAAGGAGCTAATAAGGGAATTTGATAAGATTGCTTCTACCCTTGTTCCTGAAAAGGATTGGTCTATTCGCATAGCAGTCATGCAAAGAGTTGAAGGCCTTGTTTTAGGAGGTTTGCCACTTCTTCCTGTCTTTTTTCTTGTTAATTTGATCCTCATTTTGAAATTTTTTTACCTATTTATTATGTGAGTATTGTGCGAAGAAATGGTTACTAGTTTGGTCTACAAGTGTTTGGCAACATTCTTCATATTGTTTGGAAAAATTTGTGACATGTGTTAGGAGGTTTATCTCCTTCTATAGTTGTATAATTCTCTGTAGACATCTATCTTTGGTAGATTTTTGGTCATTATCTGAGTGATATTTTAAGTACTTGTGCTTGCTGTATGATTTAATGTCTTTGATGTATAAGTGAAAAGAAAACAAGTGTTTATATTACTTTCTTAGTGTTTGACATTTTTAGGTTACTATTTCATCCTTCAAGGATGTTTTTGATCATTGATTCTTTAGATAGTCATGATGTTGTTCTCTATGTGTGGATCTCGTGCTTATACATGAATCCGTCTATTGCTTCACTATGCCTATTTTGTTTCCCTCATATGTGAATTGTTTGAGAATGATATTCGTTGGAGCATACCAATTGCAATACAGTTGTAGGCACTTATAAAGTCTACATTCCCTTTGCTTGTATTTCCTTGTGCGTGTTGCAAATGAGTCTGCTTTCTAGCTTTCAGCTTTCTGTCCATATATGCCATTATCAAACTTCTTCATTCATGAAATCAAAATAACATATGTACTGTTATTTCCCCCTCTTTTTGTGCTTTCTTTATCCACAAACTCTTTACACTCCATTTTTCCTTTATTGAATTTGTTAATAAGTTGGGTTTATTTGGATAAAGTTGAGAGTTTAACATGCTTAACTATTTTAGGTGCTACCGATTATCCATCTTTTGGGGGCCTTTTGAAGCAACTTGTTGGTCCACTAAGCACCCAGTTATCAGATCGAAGGTCTAGCATTGTGAAACAGGTATAGTTAATTCTTCTACTTTTGTGGGATGATTTATACAATTGGTCTTATGTTGTCTTCTCCTCTGGGAGGCTAATCCCAAGTAATAAGAGGTTTTATTTGAGTGTTTGCTTTTGAGGAAACTAGTAGATTTCCTTTTCTTGGCTTCTAAGTGATGGTTTGTGCAATCTCTCTCTCTCTCGGAAATGGAAGGGGGAATAGATTTTGGAAAACTTGGTGAGGACAATTGATTTGATAAATATTTTAGAAATGGAATGTGGAGTTTAGTGTGCCTCAAATAGGAGATAATATATGTGCGTGCAATCTCTCATAGTTAAATTTGGAGCAGTATATGAAATGTTTGGGCTCTTTAGAATGCAATATGGTTAGTAATTTAAACTTAAACTTGTCACTCATTTAAATGATCTTTCAATTGCATGTTCACATGTAGATGATTCTAACATGGTATTTTACTTTTCTAGGCTTGCCATATATTATGCTTTTTGTCAAAGGAGCTCTTGGGAGATTTTGAGGCATGTGCTGAGATGTTCATCCCTGTAAGTACTTCCTCTTTCCATTTTTTCTCTGCTTACATATGAGCCTTTTATTACCATTTGTTAGGTTTTGGACTATTTTTTATGTTGTTATTATAATCAGGTCCTATTCAAGCTGGTTGTGATAACTGTGCTTGTAATTGCAGAGTCTGCTGACAGCTGCATAAAAACGGTGATAACTTACTACCTTTCTTTCTTTAAATTAGTTGTTGTGGCTTTCTTATAAGAAGACATTATTCTCATTGCATAGTTTTTTGCTCTTCAGATGTTGCGTAATTGCAAAGTTTCTCGTGTGCTTCCTCGTATAGCTGATTGTGCAAAGAATGACCGCAGTGCAGTTCTTCGTGCAAGGTATTGCAGTGGAACTTGTTCTTTATTATTTTTCTTTTGCATGTTTGATATGTCACATTTACATGTATTGGGAACTACAGATGTTGTGAATATGCATTGTTGATTCTTGAACATTGGCCTGATGCTCCTGAAATACAACGGTTAGCTGATCTTTATGAAGATTTGATAAGATGTTGTGTTGCAGATGCAATGAGTGAGGTACTTCAATTAAGAATGTTTCAACTCTTTGATATTTGTGCATAGATTTTTCTTGAAATTCTTTCTTGGCTTTTTGACTTTGCTATTATTTCATGCTTCCACTATGAAAATCTGATAATATTTGATGGTAATATTTCACTAAGTTGATGGTAGATAATAAATTTAATTATTCTCTTAGTAGTAGGAGCTATGTAATTATGGAGGTTTAGTCAACAAAATGGATCTCTAAACTAACAAAGATCACATAAGGCAAGCTTTTGGAATTATGTATGGATAACATTCTCAAAAGATTTTTTTTTTGCCTCCTCTCTAGATGTGCCTCGTGTCCCTACTATGTCTCTTGCCTTTTTTAGTTGACTTCCTACAACTTTCAAATTAAAGTTACTTGTTTAGGTTATGAAACTAGGCAAGACTTCTCCTACCTGGCTTCTCTTCATTCTTTCCTCATTGTTGAAGCTACTTCAACAATGGAAACTAGGTATGGCTCTTGATAAAACCAAGCTGAAAGTGATTTTTGTTTGGGTTCATTTCCATAATATTCTTGTGGAATATTGAAGCACTTTGGTATTAAGCTACCTAGCAAGTTCAATTGGAAAACCATCATGCATAGATGGAAACACTGCTGCATTGAGTAGAGTAGGCTATTTAAGAATTTGTATTGAAGTGGAAATAAGCAAGGAGCTTCCTAAAACACTTAGGTTGAAGAGATTGGATGAAAATGGGGCATTATATGAAATTGAAACTTTAGTTTCATACTAGTAGAAACCTGCTTAGCCAAAAGAGAAGTCAATCTGAAGACCTACTACAAAGCTTTTCTTAAGAGGGGATTATGAGGTATTGATTTTTTTTTTTGGGCAACAACTATGAAAAATTGCAAGAAAAAAGCAAGATTGAAATGAAAAACCAAAAGAGATATGCAATCAAACCCATGAGACTTTAAATGAGAGTAATGTGCAAACAATTGGCTAGCTAGTCTGATAGCTCACAGCAACCAACAAAAGGAATTGAAGAGGGGATGGGAAGGAATTGAAACATAGGACGGGAGTTGAAGGAGGTCTCTCAGGTGGGGAACCCTGTCATAGAAGAACATTTGCCTTTGGAAATTAATGCTATTGATACATGTCATAGTAAGACAAACATAGGAAGAATTTTCACCAAGCGGTAGAAGAAGATCAAGAAGAAAACCCGAGGGGAAGGTCCAAAGTGGATTGAAAAGATAACTTTATGTCAATAGTAGCTTGGAATCTTAGGGTATTAATTCCCCTATGAAGCAAGTTATAAAATATTGATCACATAAAAGTTAATGTTGGTAGGGTTGTTGGAAGAAAAATAGAGGAAAGTAAACTCAAAGGAAGCCTATCGTTTTCTGATAAGTCCTAAATAACATTGACAAATCTTCAACATCTTGTCAATGGAAGAATCATTGCTATAATCCAAGCATGGTTAAGATAATGGATGTCAGGTACTCATCATGGTTCATTCACTTGCAAATTGAAATCCTGAATACCTCTATAACTCAAAGCATTACTTTTATCTATGCTGCAAACTTTGCTTCTCAAAGAGTTGATCTTTAGAATGATTTGATAAATACACACTTTGAGATTACCATTGCTTGGCTGATTCTAGGAGAATTTAACAACATTCTTTCCTCACATGAAGCAAGGTGTGTTAGGGATGAATCTCTTCAATGATGGATTTAGAGATTGTGTTAACAAAATTGGATCAACAGATCTGAAATATGATCTAAATCACTTAGAGCATCAATCAAAAAGGAAAATGACTTAAAAGTTAGATAATGTTATGGTGAATGCATATTGGTTAAGTCAAATCCCAACTAGTAAAGCCCATTTCAAGAACTATTTATCCTTAGATCACTCTCTAATTGAGATTCAACTTGATCAAATTTTTTCCAAAAGAAACTCCCCCTTTAGATTCAACAACTTCTTAATAGGGTTAGAGGGGTTTGAAGAAGCAGTCAATGGATTGCAGACAAATTCAAAACGATTTAAAGCATACAAATGCATGAGAAAACTACAAAAAGTGAAGGAGGAGTTGAAGATTCTGAACAAGGCTAGAGTGAACAGCACAATGGAAAATATATTTGAGAAGAGAAAAGCCTTGAACTTTGCTCAAAGTAAGACGTGTTGATCCTTGCAATGCAACTCTTAGGCAATTGGAAAAAGAAGCATTGCAAGGTTATACTCAAACTCTAGACATACACTCCTTACTTTTAAGTTGAGATTAAGGGTACTATGGTTGAGGAATGGAGGAATACAACTTATTTCCACAATGTTATGCTAATAAAAAAGAACACAAATACGATCACTTCTCTACTTGGTGTTGATGAGGTTACTGATTGACCTATTTCGTGATTTGGTTAATTATGTAATAACTGCAAGTGCACATTGTAACTGTAGCTAGTACTGGCAAGTATGGGTCGATCTCACGAGGATAGTGAGTATTAGTAGTTATCGTTATTCTATTACCTAGCCTAAGAATTGATCGTGGCTTTTAAATTAAAGAAACTAAAATTAAGCAAATAAAGTAAATAAGCAACATGATTAAAGTAGAGAATTAGTGAACCATTGAATTAATTACCGATATCAAATAATTAGTATCTAGGCTTTGAATCCCCCTAAACCCTTAACTGATTGATGTTTTGTCATGCAATTGTGTTATTGATTAATTGGACTGTGAAGACTCCTAAGGTATGCTGGTAGCTGACCTTGAGTCTACTAATAACTAATCTTAAGGTTTCTAACCGAATTATTCAAGTTAATTTTTATAGGATTTACCAAATTATGAATCCCTCTATTAGGTTTGACCATAATCCGAAAGATTTATGTCATCCTATTTCTAAAGTTTTCTAAAGTTTCAAACAACTCTTTAGAATTATCGTACATCTATTCAAGTTTAGGATTTCTCAATCGCTATGTAGGAAATCAAATTTAGGTCTAATAAATCATATTACTAGACAATAATAAAACAGATAATTGGATTGCAATAATCAAATAACTTAATTGCATTCACAAAATAATCAACACATGTTTCGGTATCAGATAGGGTTCATCTAGCCTAAATACTAATAAAAAAATTAGTTACACATTGGCGAACACGAAATAAGATACACATACAGAAAATTGAATCGAAAACAATAGAATCATAATTCTAAATCTCCCTGGCTGTTCTCTATTGAGTATTCTGATGATGTAGATGTTCGATCTTGTGTTCTGAAGGATCTGTGGATAAAAACTCTGCATCTCCCTCTCCTCAAACTCCAAATTGCCTTTGAAATTGCCTCTGCACTCTTCATAGCGATGCCTACCGCTTCACCCCTCTCAATTGCCTTTGAAATGCCTCTTCTGTATGAAATTCTAGGCTTTTGGGTTATGCACAGATATTGAAACGCACGATCGATTCCATCATTAATCAAAGCCCAACAACCTTCATTCAAGGGAGGAGCATTAGGGACAACATTCTTCTACTAGGAGAGCTAGTCAAGGATTATCATAGGAGCAAAGTTGCTAAGAGTTGCGCAATAACAATTGATATTCATAAAGCATTGAACGCAGTGGCTTGGAGCTTTGTTCTCGAGGCACTGGAAGTCATGGGATATTCTCTACTCTTCATCAAATGGATCAAAATATGCATAACAACCACTTCGTTTAGCATTTTTATTGATGGAGAAACCGCTCGAACATTCAAGAGAGAAAAAGGATTAAGTAAGGGGACCTTATTTCTCCCCACCTGTTCACAATCTATTCACCTACTACAACGAATGCCATAAGGTAATGATTAATCATTTATCCTTTGTTGATGATCTTATATTATTATGTGGAGTTGATGAAAGTGCTATAAGATTGCACATGGAAGCAAATTTGGTGACATATCAAGCCTAAAATACAACTTGGAAAAGAGCTGCATTTTTCTTCCACCCAAGTTGAGCATATGGAAAATATAGGAAGCTTGATGTTATCCAAAGGAGGAGTTGGAACAACAAAAACCTTTCATATGCTAGAAGATTGCAAATAATATCTTCTATCCTAAGCAATATTCACGTGCACTTGTGTTCCCACCTTTGCCTCCCTCTTAGTATGATCAAGACAATTCAAAAATCATTAAGAAAAATTTCTTGTGGACAAGGGGTCCAAATAAATCATCACATGCCAAGGTAAAATGGACAAAGTATGCACCACTAAGGAGGAAGGGGGAAGGAGGATTAGGGCTAAGCTCAATAAAATCAGTTAACAACATGCTATTGGCTAGGGATGGTAATGGGTTGGCCTATGGGTCTAAATTCAAGTGTTTTTACTGGGCCGACCTATGGGTCAAATCAGGCCCAGACTGATTTGAGGTCCAATTTTTCTAAGCAAAACGACATTGTTTTGCTTAGAAAAGTTAGGTCTTGGGCAGGCTTGGGCTTGGGCAACCTAGGCTCGGACTCAATTAAAAAAAACGTTTTACACTTAATTTAAAAAATTATTTTAAAAAAAATTAGCGGGACCAGCCCATAGGCAGGAACCATTGCCATCCCTACTCTTGGCCAAGAAAATATGGAAGATTCTTACAGACAAGGAATTCTTATAAGTCAAGCAGATACACACTCATTTCTTGCTACGTGAGAACCTCAATTAAGTACATGTTGGACACTAATGCAAGTGTTAAAGTTGAGGGATACCTTGATCTAGAACATAAAATGCATCATTGGCTAAGGGAATACTACAATTTCTAGTTTGATAATTGGCACAAACAAGGCCTTTTATACGAACTTCCTAGCTTCCACAGTCGTAAGTATTCGTTGCCAAACAATGCTAAGGTTAAAGAAGTGGCAAGGGAAAGAGATCAGAGTTGTCACCTGACGAGTTTCTCTTCTATTATGACCAATATACCTTCATAGTTCTCCAAGCCTGCATTGCTCTTAGTTTAGGCATATTCACAAACAAAAGATGCCTAAATCTATTCAAAGCTTGAAGGATGAAATTGTCGTAATCTAGCTGGGATCAATGTTGCATTCCAAGAGATACTTTCATCTTATGGTTAGCAGTGAAACAAAAACTACAGACCCAAGACAGAATTATAATCATTCAAATCAGCAATACTTGTTGCCTCTGTCAGCCGTAGAAAGAATCTTTGGATAACTTATTTTCCGATTGCAATTAGTCAGCAGCAGTTTGAGGACAGGCAATGCAGTGGTGCAACCAGGTCTGAACAGGAAATGTGTGGGAAAATATCATCACATGGGCATGTAAGATCAAATATATCTCCAAAGGGGACTTGAGGCTATTGCTGCTGCATCTACTTGATTTGGATGGAAAGAAACTCAAGAATCTTTCAACAGGTTCACCAGGACATAGGAAGCCAGATAACAATCTTAAGGAATTGGATTAGGGAAGTTGTCATAGTTAGGGCCAGTAACATACAACTAAGTCAAAGAATGACAAGGTAACGGAATGTGTAGCATTGCAGCAAAATTGACACTCACTGCTCCAGCTGATGAAACACAATGGAAGAAAAGTTGATAACTCGATGACAGGAAATCAAGATATGGGCACTATAAATCCAAGAAGCTGAACTTCATGCTATAAGATCCAGGATTCAAAACTCATTAGGAGAGGAAAATGGTTTTTTGTAGCTTCCTTGGAACACCAGCAACTGTCCTTTTCAGTTGCTTCTGTTGTTCAGAGGATTCTTTTGTTAAGTTTGATTGTCCAAATCTTGTTGGTTGAACTCTGTATTTATACCTTTCATGATAATGCAATGTTCTTTTATTCCTTTTCAAAAAAACAAAAAACAAAGATGTGCATAACCAATGTGACTTGACAGGTCAGATCAATTGCAAGAATGTGCTATAGAATGTTTGCCAAAACTTGGCCAGAGCGATCTCGTCGCCTCTTTTCATCCTTTGATCCTGTTATTCAACGGGTAAAATTTTTGTTCCAGTTACTGTACAGTTGTGGCATTCATTTTTATGATTTTTTTAGTGTCCTTTTCTTTTAGCAGCTTATTAATGAAGAGGATGGAACTTTGCATAGACGACATGCGTCTCCTTCTCTCCGAGATAGTTGTTCTCAGGTTCTATTTGCCTCTCAGGCATCTGTCCCCTCGAACTTTCGTGGATATGGAACTTCTGCCATTGTTGCAATGGATCGGACTTCAAGTTTGTTCTCTGGGAATTCACTATCTTCTGGCCTCTTGCTGTCACAAGCAAAATCCGTTGGTAAAGGTCGCGAGCGTAGTCTGGAAAGCGTGTTGCATTCAAGCAAACAGAAAGTCACTGCAATTGAAAGCATGCTTAGAGGTTTTGAAGTATCAGACAAGCAAAATCCTTCTAGTCTTCAGTCATCTAGTTTGGATCTAGGTATTGAATTACTTTTTCACACGACTTAGTAGAGAAGAGAGATCTGATCTCTTTTTCTGCTTTCAAAATTTTCTTGGTCAGTGTTAAATGATTAGTGAATTAAATTTTGTACATATGGGCAGCTAAATTTTTCTCTTATTGTCCCTAGTGCAGGAGTTGACCCTCCATCATCTCGTGATCCACCATACCCTGCCGCTGTTCCTGCTTCCAATCATCTTATGAACTCTTTGGTGGCAGAATCAATGGTTTCCAGCATCAGTAAAGGTGATAACCACAATGGTGGCTTGGTTTTGTCTGATACTATCACCCAAATTCCAGCTTCCAAAGATTCTGCTAAACTATCTTACCATAGTACTGCAGTGGCTGAATCTGCGCTAGCATTGTCATCATTCTCAGCAAAAAGACTGCCTCAAAGAGGCTCTGTTGAAGAAAACAATGATGCAAGGGAGGCTAGGTGCTATCAGAATTCAAACTTTGATAGGCAGTACTCAGATACACCTTACAAAGATGCAAACTTTGGGGATTCACACAGCAGTCACATTCCAAACTTCCAAAAACCACTTCTAAGGAAACATGTAACTGGACGGATGTCTGCTGGCAGGAGAAGGAGTTTTGATGATAGCCAGCTCTCCCTTGAAAAGTTATCAAATTATGTGGAAGGACCTGCGTCGCTCAGTGATGCTCTAAGTGACGGATTCAATCCAAGTTCTGACTGGAATGCTAGGGTAGCTGCTTTCAATTATCTTCGATCTTTGCTCCAGCAGGGTACAAAAGGGATTCAAGAAGTCCTACAGAACTTTGAGAAAGTAATGAAGTTATTTTTCGAGCACTTGGATGATCCTCACCATAAAGTTGCGCAAGCAGCTCTTTCAACACTTGCAGACATCATTCCATCATGCCGAAAGCCCTTTGAGAGTTATATGGAAAGAATCTTACCACATGTTTTCTCACGTTTAATTGACCCCAAGGAGTTAGTTAGGCAGCCTTGCTCTACTACTTTGGAAATTATAAGTAAAACCTATGGTGTTGATACTCTGTTGCCTTCCTTGCTCCGATCACTGGATGAACAGCGATCGCCAAAAGCCAAATTAGCTGTTATTGAATTTGCTATTAATTCCTTTAATAAGCATGCAATGAATTCTGAAGGTGCTGGTAATACAGGCATCTTGAAGCTGTGGCTAGCTAAGTTAATGCCATTGGCCCATGATAAGAATACAAAACTCAAGGAAGCAGCTATTACTTGCATTATATCTATTTATTCCCACTTTGACTCAGGAGCTGTTCTTCATTTCATTCTTAGTTTGTCAGTTGAAGAACAAAATTCACTAAGACGAGCTCTTAAACAATACACCCCTCGGATTGAGGTGGACCTGATGAACTATTTGCAGAACAAAAAAGAACGCTCCAAGTCCTTGTATGATCCATCTGAGGTTGGAACATCTTCAGATGAAGGATATATGGGTCTATCAAAGAAAAGTCATTTATTTGGAAAGTATTCTACCAGTTCAATTGATAGTGATGGGGGCAGGAAGTGGATCTCTAACCAAGAATCAACACTGATCACGGGAGTTAATCACCCTGCAGCTTCTGATGAAACCCATGGGAATTTGTATCAGAATTTTGAGACTGGTAGCAGGGATATGACTTACATAGCCACTTCTACAGGTCAGAACATAGGAACCCGACCCAACCAAGTGGAAAAGGTTGAAAAAAGCCTTAACTTTGACAGCCTCTCTACTCCATATGTGGGCATTAATGGTCTGGTGAAATCTGAAGCTATTGTAGTCTCTGAAACCTTTGTACATGACACTGACACTGCATGTATA
The DNA here is from genome assembly GCA_026284465.1 of Erythroxylum citrifolium. Classification (NCBI taxonomy): domain Eukaryota; kingdom Viridiplantae; phylum Streptophyta; class Magnoliopsida; order Malpighiales; family Erythroxylaceae; genus Erythroxylum; species Erythroxylum citrifolium. Next base: position 33,708,608 of record JANKOE010000004.1, read on the forward strand.
TTGGACCTTCATCATCAAAAACCTGCTTCCGTGAAGATTGACCCTTCTACAGAGACAGGCTCTAGTATCCATCAAATGATTCACCTGGTTTAATCCCGTGATTTCTTTGGCTAATGATTGATTTGAAACACACTGACGAAGTCCTGCAATTTTGTGAGCCATTGAAAATATGCCTTTTTCATTTGTAGATTTGCAACGGAAGCAACGGAACCCCAGGAACTAGGTGCAGTGCCCTTCAGCAGTTAATCGGAGCTTCTATGGCTAATGATCACTCTGTTTGGTCAAAAGTATGCTCGTAATTCCTTCTCTCTCTCTCTCCCTTTTTGTTTATAACCTTTTTTTATTACACTTTTTGTGGATTATGCTTCTTGTTCGTAGTTCATATCGTGACCCCTTTGCAATTTGGGGTGCAAAATTTTGACGTTAATAATGTAGCCTTAGTTGTTTTCATTATTGCAGGGGAATTTATAACTGCAGGTCCACTTATGACAATCCATTATTGGCTAGTGGATGGCTTCTCCTATTATTCTTGACTGATTTATGATAATTAAGGGGCATGATTTAGTTAATAGCATATTAGGGTTCATATACTTTTATATAAAGGGTTAGAAATTTCATCAGATGGAGAGCTTGTCTTATTACCTTTCTTTTCTAGTTGTCTTCTCTCTTCCAACATTGTTACCCTTGCATGAACAAGTTGCCTGTAGTTGGATCAGTTTTGTTTCTATGTTATTTGTGTAACATTTAGTTTATGAGAATCCTATTTTTGCAGTACTTCAATCAGATTTTGACCGCTGTACTTGAAGTCTTAGATGATTCTGATTCTTCAATCCGGGAACTTGCTCTTTTGTTAGTTATTGAAATGCTCAGAAGCCAGGTATTTTTATGTTATTTGTTATTAGCTGTTTTCCTTCTTTATAGATAATTATTCCAATTTTCTTTTTGTTTCCTGCTACATTTCTAGAAGGATGCCATGGAGGACTCTGTTGAAATTGTGATAGAGAAGCTACTTCAAGTTAGCAAGGACATCATTCCAAAAGTAATTGCTTTTCCTTTTTCTTCTCAATGTTTATAGTATTTTTTTATATTTTACCTGCATTTCTCTAATGTTTAACGTTTTCTATCCCCATATTCAGGTTGCAAGTGAAGCTGAACATTGTTTGACAGTTATGTTGTCTCAATATGACCCCTTCAGATGTTTAAGTGTATCTCTCTCTCTCTCTCTCTCTCACACACACACACACAGACACACACATCACTGGTGCATGTTAAAGTTTTCCTTGGTCTTTTTTCTAAAGAAATAATTATTTGTCATTTTTTTCTTGTTAGTCATTTTTCACAATTGATGCTGCAGGTTCTTGTCCCTCTTTTGGTTACTGAAGATGAGAAAACTCTCATCAATTGTATAAATTGTTTGACAAAGGTATTTCCCTTGGATTTTATTGAGTTCGATAGTTTATTTTAGGAATTGTGTACAGTTTGTGGCAGTAATTTTTATATCAGCTACTAATATTTAGTTTCATTTGATATTCTATGAATCATCTTTCAGCTTGTTGGTCGGCTCTCTCAAGAGGAATTGATGGTTCAGTTGCCTTCATTTTTACCTGCTCTTTTTGAAGCCTTTGGAAACCAGAGTGCTGATATTCGCAAGGTAATAAGACCTATTGGTTTGTATATTGCATTTTCATTGTGCTACATATGTGAAAGTAATAGTAAGATACAAAGTTACATTAAAATCTACCATGGACAACGCTTCTTGAAGACAGCAAACCCTTGGATATACTTTATCAATAAGATCTGCCATGGTCTTTTGTTCTTACATTTCTTGTGTTTTGCTACTTGGTGCAGACTGTTGTTTTCTGTCTGGTGGATATTTATATAATGCTTGGAAATGCATTTTTGCCGTTCTTGGATGGTCTTAACAGTACACAGCTTCGGTTGGTGACCATCTATGCTAACAGAATATCACAGGCAAGAACAGATACAGCTATTGACGCTAGCCATGATTGACGTGGTTTGTTGAGGATGGAATTGTGGTTATGTGTGTGTTCTCTGTGTATCTTGTATATCTATTGTCAACGTGTTGAAGTGTCTTTTAGTTTTTCTCTGATTCATTTTGGTCTATTTAGGCATTTATTTCACCGTATTTCTTGTCTGTCTTAGCACCGTGGTTGGTCATGGCGGGGAGAGTGCCTCTTGGGAGTGAATATTGAATTGTAATATTTTGCAAATGGTTTAATCAATATTTCTGTTGCGCGTTATTGATATACATAGAAGCGATTGGTATTTATTTGGAGCTGGATGTCTTTTTGTAAACAAATAGCTTAGGAATCCCATGGGAGGAAGAAAAATGAATACATTGAGGATCTCGTGGGAATTGTAGGCATTTGAACCGGAAGAACCTGCAACATTGGATCTCTTGATCTCCAAGTTCCAAAACAATACAAGAGAACAATTTTCCTCTCCATAGAAATAACTTACTAACTCGGGAAAACCTTTGTATATTGTTTCAAAAATTCATGACAGAGATCTATGAGCCTATTTTTAATAGTGCACTAATTTAGATTGATGACATCTTACTATTTTCAAAGACTTATGAGGAACATTAGGCTCTTCTGAAAAGATTTTTGGATCTCACTAAATAGTATGGTATTATGTTTACGGCCTTGAAAAGCATTATTGGCATTACAAAAATTGAAATTTTGAGTATGCATTTTAAAGATGGATTTTATTAGTTAAGTTCACACATTGCAAAAGAGATGTTATAATATCCAGATGATTATCTCACTGTTGAGGAGATACAACAATTCCTTGGAATTGTTAATTATATTTGAGGTTTCATACTGCACGTAGTAGCTTACACTTCAAGCTTATTTAAGCTTTTGAAAAAGAATTCACTACATTGGACAAAGGAACAAACTAAGACTGTCAAGTATTTAAAGCAAATTTGTCATAATTCTCATTCTTCAAAGATTCCTAATCAAAGACAGACTGATGACATCCAATGAAATACTAACAATTCTTCTTTAGCTCATTTGCCTTAACATCCACCATGGCTTCCATACTTTTCAGATATTTTTCTTCACTATAAGTATCCTCTTTCTCTTCAGCAAAATAGAGACAACCCCTTTTGTTTTAAAACAATTTGTTTAATATGGCTAGTCAACCTCTCTTTGCTTTCATAAATAAATCTTTTCTTTCTATAGTTAGTACTCCTACTAGTGTGTCTGAAGTTGCCTCACTTGCTCATATTAGTTTGTTTTATTATTTGCATTAGTTTTTGAGTGAACATAATTCTCTTGGAAATCCCACAATGTTTAATCTCAAAGCACCCTGCCTTAATGTTACTTTCCTCTAAGATCCTTTATCTGAAAACACATTATGATATCTTTGGGCACTCTCTGCCCTTTATGCTTGTGACATTACCGTATCACCTTTTCAGTTGTACTAACATCTCTGTGACATAAACAATGGAAGCTCTCTACTATGGACATTTTTGGAATGGTTTCAACCGTTAGATCAATGGAAGCATTAATGCTCTTTAGTAATTCAACAACATCGTCTATGAACTGCTTCAGCTAGGCGACAATCAACACATTGCTTCTTCATTCTTTATCGCCCATATAGAGAAACACATATTGGTTTTCTTTACACAGAACGTGTCCAATTATATCTCACATCTTTATATTGGCCATGACATCAGGATAATGTGCTTTAATCTCTAAGAGATTTACGTAAAGAGATCAATCACTTTTCAGATACACCAGTTCTTTCCACTTCTATTGGACCATATCTCGGTAAATTTATTCCTGGTGAACCAGAAGCACCAGAAGTTGATATCCCTGGTTCCAATAGTCCTCAATATGACACAAAAAAATCCATTGTAGATATGGCAGGTCCTTCTCAATATCATAACTCAGTCTTTCATAATGCTTAAGACCCAAATGATGATCATTATTGCTCTAATGAAGATGAGTTAAATCGATTCTTACACAAATTGCACACATGTGAACTCAGTCCCACTAAATGACAAAAGACCAATCACTCTGGTACTGAAAGTTCAAGTGATCCAAACTCTCCATCTAATCTCCAATCGTGGTACGAATCAATTCGTAACAAATAATTCCTTGGATACCTTGGATCATAATCAATTACTCCTTTTAAGAATATTAATCCACTGAAGACTTTGGCATCACTAATGACCTCACTTTAATCCTTTAAAGTGAGCACACCTTTTAAGACAACCACCTTTACAACTTTTGATGAAAGATGGCCCCACAAAGTGTTAGGTCCGTGTTTTGCGTACCGGGGCGAACTGCGCCCTGCATACCCCAAGTTGGCACGCGACCACAACTATTAAAGGTATTGTCCTCTTTGGTCTCAAACCTGAGACCTCAAGGATTTGTGACCAAAGAGGACAATACCTTTGATAG
>JANKOE010000004.1:33864991-33888895 GCA_026284465.1 Erythroxylum citrifolium
CATGAATTGAGTGAACCATCGATGATGGTTACCTCATTGAGTTCGCAAAACTCACCAAAATTGCAACGTTGACTTTTTAGGACCGAGAGACGACTTTAGCTATTGAGAGACTCTACCAGTAGTGTATACTGGTGATTTGGAAGAGAAGTCATAGCTCAAAGGTCGGTCAGCTGAGTTTTGGACAGATCAGATGGATTTTGTGTATTTCTTCTTTCATGTAGTACTTTTGTATTAAGTTTTGATGATGTACTTGTAAGGAATGTTGAAAGATACATTGTATACTTTCGAGTTTTTCTAACATGAAATGAGGAAATTTTGGGTTTTAAAATATTATGAATTTCTAAATGATGTTCATAAGAGAATAAGGTATATGATGCCATGTTAAGTGAATGTAGTGATTAATCGTAGCACACCATTATCGTAGGATATTTACTGGAATGTCCTAACGGTGTTCCGGTATGTACCCTATGGTAAGGGATTGTCTTTCCTAGTAGAGCAATGAGCTTTAATTAATGTATGATTAGAGGATAAGGGATTGTTGAAAATAGCCAAGATCCTCAAAAATTGGCTCAATTAGTGTTGCTTGACAAGAACCCTCGCTAACTTCTTCCATATTAGCCATTGGTCTTGTTGCTTGGTGGACTAAGTGAGTTGATGACCCTCATAAGTTAAGTCAATGACCCCAATATTGGCAAAACATGATCTCATCTTATTGCAATGTAACTTTACATAATTTTGACCTTAAGTCTCCATAGATAACAGTGTATAATTGAAGTCACTAAGTAGAACCCAAAGAGTTGACATGTTGGTATCTCTAATAAGTAGGTCATTCCATATATTAGATCTATAAAAACCAAAAATAGAGGCATAGATAAAATAAACTTGGGTTTTAGAATTACTCATTCTATAGTTAATTAGTAAATGGATAGCTTGATCATTGACAAAATTGTCAATAACTTTCACTTTATTTGGATCAAAGAAAACAACTATTTTTCCTTTATGATGGAACTAATGGTTTGAGAAGAAATGCCAACCTCTTTTGGTGAACCATAGCCCTTTACAAACTGATTCCTTTAGATTTGTTTCTAAAAGATGAAAAATCCACGGTTTTATAGAGAAAACATAGTCTATCACTTATTGCTTTTAGGGTCGTTTATGCCCCTTAAATTCCAAGCTATAATATTCATTGAGAAGGGATAAGAGAGCTTACACCTTTATTAAGCTTCCCTTTTCCTTCCTCCTTGAACACCTTTTAATAACTGGATAAAAATTATTATTTATCCTTAGGTTTATCAACTAATTATCAGCTTCAACCACCTTAGTGGAATTTAAAGAGATAACCATAGGGCAATCAAGTCAGGCATATTTATTCCTGTATCCTTATTATAAACCTTGTACAAATTAACCACATCTGAGAATACACCATCGTTTGGAGTTGTTAACAATGTAATAATTGTACTTATCTAAGAAATCAAGTAGTTGGGTTCAAAGTTCAAGTATAGCATCATTCAATATCACATCCTTCGTAGCCAGCACCTTTTGTTCATTTAAATGTATAAAAGGGATTATATCTGACAAGCTTTGAGTTATATCATCCTACTCACAAAGTCTAACAAAACCAATATGTATTCATCCATGCATAAAGGTTGGTTTATGAAAATTGTAAGATAGTTTAAACGAGTTATGGACTAATATTCTAGAGGAATATTATGGATATAGATCCACAATGCCATAACTTTGAGCTTCATATGGTCTAACTTTAACCTTGAAGACCAATTCTACAAGAAAATAGGTTTGTCTTTGAAAGTGTAGCTCATACTATGTTTTCCTAGGTGTTTTAGTGTGTTTTTAGATGTTTATTAGACAATTATCATAAATATAGGCTTAGAAATGTGTTATTGTAAGTGTTTATTTATATTCTACATGATTGTGTGGTTTAGAACTTGAATTCAATGTTAATTTTATGTTTCTTGAGGTTTTTCATGTGTTTGTGAGTGTTGGAAATCAGGAAATTGAAGAATAAAGAAGATGGAACTTACATAAAGGGTGGAACATACGTGCATGAGGAGCACGATCATGAAAAACATGCTTGAACCATGATCGTGATAGAAAGGATGAAATATGGAGCATAATTGTGAATTCCAGGTTATAATTGTGACAGGAGATTTCTTGGCGCAAATGTTTTCATCTCTTTTATAGTTCGGGGCTATTTTTGGAACTGAACAAAGTGAGAAAACCCTAGACACGACCCTAAGACCCAAAGGCACTATATAACAACATGAAATACAACAAAAATGGTAGCAATTATACATCAAAGTGGATCAAAAGTGGTGAGATCAAGAACAGAATTAGGAAATTCCAACATTCCAAATCAAGGCTTCAATAGATTTTTTATTCTTTTCCTTTATTTCTTTCATTATCCTTAATGAGTAATCTTATTTTCTTGATGTTAAACATGTCTATGGATTTACAAATTCAGATTAGGAATTATTCTATAATTATTTTGTAACTTTTAATTATTACTGAATTCAATATATTTTTGGATGTTTGTGACAATTGTTTGTGCATAAACTTGACAACAAGTCGAGAGAGTTAGTCAAAGTAATTAGTGTTACAATGTACAAAGAGAGTTGGCAATTTCATAGAACCATAATTATCAAATTAACAATAAATTAAAACGAGATCTTGGTTATGAAATTAATTATCTAATAGATTGCTTCATATCTACTTGAAGAAGTTATGAATAATTTTATGAATCGAGAGATTGCAAATATGTGAATTTCGAGTTCAATTAGGGTTAATTGATTAGGTATTGAGAGAGAGTAATCAAAACCTTAGGAAATCTAAGATCAAACACATAAATTGAATCAACAAGATTAAAGGAAACAATATTTCCTAAGTATTCAATCTTGATCAAACCTTAATTTTTATTAGCAGCACACTATTTATTTGGTTACTTGTTTCGTTTATTTAGTCTTTTCAATTTCTCTTATTTAAATTTAATTCAAATCAATTTGTGAGTACCTTAGACAAAGTTAGGTTCAAATTGTTAGCTCTTGCATAATCCTCATAGTATTGATAACCTCTTACACTACAAGTACAATCCATATAATAAGTTTTTTACATCGTTGTCGGGGTTTTAGCATTAAGATGATTTGAATTCCTTTGACTTAAGGAAATTTTTGCCATTTTTGTGTCCTTACGATTACATAAATGTAAGAATTACTCAGAGTTCAAACATCACAAGACAAGAAAGAGAAATCCTAAGAGCGAGACTTCAAGAAGAGATAAAAAGAAAATTGCTGGAAGAATACAATCACAAAGACTAGTAGAGAACTCTTATGGATTTCATGAGGCCAAGGTTCAATGCTAAACAACAAGGCATCACTCGGCCATTAATGTAAGCAACCTCATTTGAGATCAAGCCAATGTAGCTAAATATGTTGCAGATCAATATGTAGTTATATGGGTTAACTAATGAAGATTCCAATGCACATCTAATGAACATTTTAGAAATATGTGATACCTTTCGATATAATGTTATGTCAGAAGATTTGTTAGAATGAGACTCTTTCCTTTTACATTCAAGGATAGAGCCAAGGGATGGTACCATTCCCTCAACCCTACCAATGTCATGACATGAGAGCAGTTGGTTCTTGCTTTCCTAGACAAGTACTTTCCCTTTAAGAAGAAAAATAGGTTGATAAAGGAGATTCCTAATTTCTATCAAAATGATGGGAAGTCACTATATGAAGTGTGGGAATAGTACAAGGATCTGCAAAGTAATCCACCATTATGACCTACTAAAGTAATCTCTATTGCAAGCTTTCTATAATAAAGTTAATCCACCGTTAAGGGCTATCAGAGATGCAACTTTTGGAGGATCTCTAATGCAGAAACTAGTTGATGAAGTAGAGGATTTGTTAAAGGAGATGGTGAATAATAATTGTCTTTGGATGTCAGATAGAAGCAAACAACAGTCAACCTTCTAAGGTTAGAAGGGAGTGATCAAAGTCAATTTAGTGATAGCACTATAGGCTGAGATCACCAATTTATTGATGCAACTAAACAGACTAAAAGCCTCCTCATCAACTTCAATTAAAAGCAAGGATAAATGCACATTAGGAAGAAATTAGATAGAGCAATTGTCAACTAAGCTTGGATGAGTTTGTTCCTTCAATCATTTGCAAATTTTGGTGAAAATATGATATTTGATCACTCTTACTTGCTCACACAAAATATTAGAAAAACCTAGATAACATGCAGCAACATTAAGGTTCTTTAATGCGGTTACACAATTGGATGGTTTCATAGAGTTAATACATAGATGTTGTAATCAAGAGGTGCAAGGGTAAAAAACATTTCAACTAATGAAAAAATTTAAGCTGGTAAAGAATGCTCTCAAGTACTCAATGCCATTAAGAAAAGGCTAAAAGAAACTCAAGAAGCATGTTACAAATTTCCTCCAAGACACAGATCTCAAAACTACTGATACTTATAAACTGAAAGAGTGTCAGGAGGGTTTGGCATTTCAAAATTCAATCCTAAGGCATAAAGTGTGAATTAATTGGTTAAAAGATGGGGACTCAACATAAGATATTTTCACTCATCTCTTCTCTCGATGAGAAATAAAAACAATTTTTCATAATTATAAGACAACTTGGGTAACATCATATCATAACAAAGTGATCTGTAAAATCTAGCCAGGAATTACTTCCAATAATTGATAGGATCAATAGCTAATAATTAGTTCAGTTTTAGTGTGAAAGATGTCTTTATTGGTTCAAAAAATCAGGCATTCAAGTACTCGATAACTACTCCTTTCATAGATCAAGAAGTTAAGGAAGTCGTATTCAGCTTGCATCCATCAAAGCACCTGGACTAAATGGTTTTCCAGCTTGGTTCTTCCAGAAAACATGGGAAGTTACTGGCAATTTATTCATAGAATTTTTCTTGGAATTTTTCTCTTCTACTAAAGTTCTCAAAGAGGCCAATCACACATACATATGCCTTATTCCAAAGAAGCGAAACCCTCGTCTATAGCTAAATTCAAACCCATTTCCTACTACATAACTATGTACAAATTTATTGTAAAGCTCTTTGCTATAAGGTTGAATTTAGCTCTTAAAGAAGCCATAAATCCTACTTAAAGGGCCTTCATACCTGAAAGAAAAATAGGTGACAACATCCTTATCTTATACAAGTGGTTAGGAGAGCACAAAAATGGTAAAAACATTAAAAGTTGCTTAATGAAAATCGACTTCTACAAAGCCTTTGGCACAATTAGCTAGAGTTACTTACAAGATTGCCTTGAAGCAATAGGTTTGCCATCTAAGTTTATTAAGTGGATTATAGAATGAGTTCAAACTTCCTCACTCAGTGTCCTGGTTAATGGAACCCCTTCTCAACCCTTCAAAAATAGGGATCTCGAGATTGATTGTTAAACTAACAGAGTGCAATGGCAAATTCCTATACCATTATAAGTGTAGAAAAATCAAACTAACCCATTTAATATATACAAATGATCTCATGATTCTTAGTGGTGCAAACAATTAATCCATAATCATATCACTACACATCCTATAGGTTTTTTCAAAATGGTCTGGACTCAAATTTAATGCTAAAAAATCAACTTGTATATCTGTTCAGATGTCAGAAATCAAGAAGAAATCAGAAACATTATTGGAATTGCTTTGTATTCCCCTATATTCAAATACCTTGGAGTCCTAATTATAATAATCAAGCCCAAGTTTTAAGATTTCATTCCACTAATTGAGAAGAATAAATCCAGGATAAATGCACGTCAAAAAAGGTTCCTCCCCATTGATGGTAGAATAACTCTCATCACTTGAGTAATAAACAGTTTGCATATTCTTTGGTCTACCTATGTTGTTCTGCCTAAGAGAGTCAACAAAGAAATTTATAGAATCTTCAAAACCTTCTTATAGTCTGCAAAAATAGAAAATTACAAAAATGTTATAGTGAAATGGAGTGAAATCACCATTCCAAAAAAACAAGGAGGGTAGACATCATCCCAATTTCAAAAATGAAACAAATACTCTTAAGTAAGAGAATATGGTGAATATTTACTAACAAGAAAGCTCTATAGATTAAGTAGGTGAATGAATATCATGTCAAAAATCAGAATTTTTGACAAATAGTAAACTCTAGATAATTCTCTTGGATTTTCAATCATCTACTCAAATTAAGAAGTATGATTTATCCCTAAGTCAGGCACAAATTAGGAAATGGAGTAAATACTTAGTTTTGGTTTAATAATTGGACAAACTCCAACCCACTAATATAAAAAAAAGATATTCTATAACTCCAAAATAGAATTCCTATAAATATTAGAATTCCTATGAATATTAAAGTCTCCACACTTATTCAAAGTAGGGATTAGTATGGGGATTTTTTAAGGATTCTCTTTACTTGTTGACCACTTACCGCAAATTTCTAAGGTACATAAAGAATATTGCATTATATGGTCTCCTAATCTGATAGGGACATTCACATAAAGCTCCTGTCACAAGCTAATCACAAAAATTGCAGAAGAAGTCCCTTGGAATGCAATTCTTTGGAAATAGCCTCCAAATCCAAAAGCTTCAATTATCACTTGGTTAGTGATTAAGAATAGACTTAGAACCAAGAGCAGATGGTTTGGGGTATATGATTCTACTTGTGTCCTTTGAAAAGAAGCTAAAGAGGATAGGAACCACCTATATTTCATATGCAAGTACTTAAAAGCAATATAGAGCAAAATTCTACACCTGTTACTAGTAGCTCATTACACATTTAAATGGAATGAGACCTTAAACATAATCACCGAGCTCACCAAGTAGGGAATGTAGAATGGGAAGCTAATCAAAACAACATTCACTACCACCATCTACATAATTTGGAAGGAAAGAAACTGCAGATTGTATAAAGGAACTAAAGAGGTAAAATACCAGCTTACAGAGAAAATCATTAATTGGATATTGGCAACACTTATAGCAAACAATAAGCAAAATTTACTCATTCTTGAAATGAAGAACACATGGATGTTGTAATGCTATGTATTTTGATGGAAATATCTTGTAATTTCAATTTTGCTTAAGTATAGACAGATTATATAACGCATTGTAATGTTGTTATAACTTTTGCTAATGTTAATGCAATTTCATTTATTTTCCTGAAAAATGTATTCCACTAGCCTTTTTTAAAAAAAATTAGGTTAAGAATAGAACTAATAGCCAATTGAGAATGTGATATAGCTAAGTAACTAGGAGATTCATGATAAAATGTTTGTGTTCGCTTCAAAAGGTTAAAATGACATTCCAACCAAGCTAAATAAAAAAATGTGACCTAGTTGAGTAACCGGGGGACATTCACGAAAAAATGTTTTCCTTCACATCAAAAGACTAGGTTAATATTGAAGAAAATTAAGAAAGTGATGTTTTAATAAATAAAACCTACTGATCTTTGAAAATAGCAAAAATTTTGAAAGGATACTCAGTGATAGTTGCCTTTTTTATTGATCACTAATTGTAAATGCATGTTTACAAGTGCCATAAGTATATAAATAACGTGTTAATATTTTTACTGATATGTATATTCAATTCAGAGTACTTAAACATGAAAGGAATAGGTTAGTATGTTGGCCCAATTTGAATGACTGATGTTTGTGGTTAAATTGATTTAATAAGATTCAATGTCATTGTATCATTATTGCATATTGCATGAATGTGTGATTTTAGGTTTTTTGTGTTTTTTTTGTTTTTTCTTGAGGACAAGCAAAATTTTAAGTATGGGGATGTTGATAGTTATAGTTCATACTATGTTTTCCTACGTGTTTTAGTGTGATTTAAGGTGTTTATTACATGATTATCGTATATATAGGCTTAAAATTGTGTTATTGTGAGTGTTTGGTTATATTCTAACTTTTTGTGTGGTTTAAAGCTTGAATTCAATCTTAATTTTATGTTTCATAAGGTGTTTGATGTGTTTGTAAGTATTAGAAATTAGGAAATTGAAGAAAAAAGAAGATGGAAGCTGCATGAAGGGTGTCACGATCGTGCATAAGGAGAAAGATTATGATAGATGTGCATGGAGGCTATATGGCCTTTGTCACGATCGTGCCTTAAAGAGCACAATCATGGCAGAGAGGATGATACATAGAGCACAATCATGACTCCTAGGTTATGATCATGATAGGAGATTTTTAGGCGCAAATAGTTTTTATTTGTTTTAAGGTTCTGAGCTATTTTTGGAACTAAAAAAAGTGGGAAATCCTAGACACGACCCTAAGACGTTAAGGCATTATATAAGAACATGAAATACAATAAAAAATTTGTAGCAGCCATATATCAAAGTGGTTCAAAAGATCAAGAAGAGCGTCAGGAAATTCCATCATTCCAGAGCAAGGCTTCAATAGAATTTTTATTCTTTTCCTTTATTTCTTTCGTTACCTTAATGTGTAATCTGATTTCCTTGATGTTAAACATGCCTACAGATTTCTAAATTCAGCTTAGGAATTTAATAGACCTACAATTATCAAATTAACGATCAATCAAAGAGAGATCCTCGTTGTGAAATTAATTATCTAATAGATTGCTTTATATTTAATTGAAGAAGTTAGGAATAATTCTGTGAATCAAGAGATTGCAAATATATGCATTTTGAATTCAATTAGGGTTAATTAATTAGGTCTTGAGAGATAGTAATCAAAACCTTAGGAAATCTAGGATCAAATACGTAAATTGAATCAACAAGATTGTAGGAAAGAATAATTCCTGAGTATTTAATCTTGATCAACCTTATTTTTTATTGGCAGCTCACTATTTATTTGATTACTTTTTTTCGTTTATTTATGTTTCAATTTCTATTATTTAAATTTAATTCAAATTAATTTCTGACTACCTTAGACAAATTTAGGTTCAAATTGTTAGCTCTTACATAATTCTCATGGGAACGATATCCTCTTATACCACAAGATGCAATTTGTATATTTGCAGGTATTGAGAGCTTTATTATGTATTAAACTTACTCAACAATCTCTAATATGCCGGGGGTCATTTTCTAGCACCTTATAAATTGTTTCTATAGAGATAAACCTGACAACGAATAGGCCTTGGGGATTGATCAATGATTCATTTAGCCCCCACTTTTTCTAATGTAACTTGGCCTATGTAAATATCATTGGGTACGATGGCTATTTAGCAAAGAAACAATCAACGAGGTTGACATTACATCTATTAGCACCTTTGTAGTAGCACTTCCTTTGGAGACTTAACAATAAGCTAGCCTTTATTAGTAACATGAGGGAAGTAAGCTAGCTTCACCGAGGGAGATTAGTCGCCAACCACTTGGCACTAAGATTTCCAAGGAGGGATCCCTGAGGAGTTGGTTGGCTCATTAAGAGCTTCAATGTTTTCCTTAACCTGTGGAAGTTAAACCAAGGAAGGAGAGGACAACTACTTCTCTCTCAAGTCGTGTTTGAAGGGGTTAGGTTAAGAGCAAGGTGGGATATGGACAAAAGTGGAAAGTATCCTTCTAAAACGTTAGTCTAACCTAAAGCATATGGCACAATTTCCATGACCGAAGGAGATAGGAAAATTTCAACATATTAGAGTAGCAATTTGAAATATCCTTCCAAAAACAATATAGGAACCATAGATGGGAAAAAGTTTAAATAAGCAAAAGACTAAAGTACCTTTAGGAAAATCAAAGCCTGATAGTAGAGGTATGTGAATGAAAATACCTAGTAGGCAATGTAAGGATGGTTTGGTGTTAAGGTAAAGGAGGAGAAATGTAGACCAGGTTAAATGACAAAGAGGCACAAGAGAAACATAATCAGAAATAACCAAAAGAAACAAAACAGGAAACAAGTAGACAAAACACTAACTAAAGGGCTGAGCAAATAATTTGGAGCTGAGAAATAAGGAAAACCACTACTTCAGGAGGAACCACTACTAAAGGAGAAGTAAAATCTTTCATATTTTTTAGAATTTAATTGAGTTTATATTTAATTAAATTATTGAATTAAGTGATTAATCTAGCTATACTGCTAATAGTTAAGTTAATTTTAAATAACACAAGAAATTAAGAGGATTTTAGGTAAATATTACTTACAGTGTCTAAATTAATTTAGATAAAAAGAAAATTATAATATTTAACAAAATGATTACTTAGTCAATTATTTTGAATAAAGTATGTAATGAAAGTAATTTTAAAACACAAACTAAATATTACGAAAACAGAGACTTATTATTTAACCTTGGAAGAATACACCGTGCTCGGTGCATATGGTAAAAAACGAAATTCGTCTTTTAGCTTTGCATTATTCGGAGAGAGACGACGGAAGCCTTATCTTTGGGGGCGGGTTCTCTCTCTCTCTCTCTCGCGCGACTCTGCAATTTGACATCAACATCCAAAGTACCCAAAACCCAAAAAACAATATCCAAACTCCAGCAGCCCACCTTCTCGTCATCAGCAACATAGCATCAAATTGGTTACCAAAGATATAGAATAGAAGCCATGGCTAAGGCTAAGCTACTAGTGCTTGTTATTAATTGCCGTCCTCTTCTTCTTCTTCTTCTTCATTAGCTCATCAGCTTGCTTACTTACTTCTCACCTCAGACACCTAGCTGCTGCTGCTGCTGCCGGTTTACATTTTTACTTGGGTTCTTCTTTTCCAAACGAGAAGACGATGAATCATTATGTCCCGGATTTCGAAATGGACGATGATTATCAAATTCCTACTTCATCAAGCTTGACTCGCCCTAAGAAATCTTCCATGTAATTCCATTCTCTCTCTATCATTCTTTAATCATCAATTCATTCTAAAACTTATTATTCTCACAGGCCTCGCGACGACGAGATCATGGAACTTGTGTGGCAAAACGGCCCCGTCATCATGCAGAACCAAACACAAAGATCGCTAAAGAAAACCTCCACATCCGCCAAGTACCACGACGCCGTCACCCCCGCCGAACCCTCGATCCGCTCTCCCCAAGAACATCAACACCACCAGCTCTTCATGCAAGAAGACGAGATGGTCTCTTGGCTCCATTATCCTCTTAACGACGCTAACTTCGATCAAGATTTCTGCGCCGATCTCCTCTATCCTTCCGCTACTTGCGTCACCTCCGCCTCCGCCTCCTCCGGCTCCGCCGCCACCGCTCCTCATCCGACCTGCGCCGTGCAGAATATGGTCAATTCTCCCACGTCGGAGCCGCCGATTCCTCAGGGGAGGCGACCGGAGACGGTGCAGAACTTCGCGCACTTCTCGAGGCACAGAGCAGTTAGAGAGGCCAGCGATTCTGATCCGTCGAAGTTGAAAACCGTCGTCCGAGAATCCACGGTTGTGGACTCCAACGACACTCCTGCGGTAGCGTCGGCGTCCAGAACGTCGGAGGCGGCCGTGGCGAGGAGTATAGCCGGTGCATCGAGCGGAGAAACACGTTGCCGCACCATGAGCGGAGCTCCGGTAGCCGTTACAACTGGCGGAAGCAAAAGAGAATGTGACAATACTGTTATATCGTCGCCGGGAGGGTCCAGCTCGAGCGCAGAGACGGCGACGTTTAGGTCGCCGGTGGAGGATCGGAAGCGGAAGGGAAAGGACGAGGATACAGACTATCACAGTGAGGTGAGATGAGCTAATAAGCATTAAGTAGTCGTATTAATGAAATAATTAAAAGCTAAGCATGCTTACTATAATTAATTACAGTAGTTTATTTTTATTAGTATATTGAAAAAAGAATTACATGTACTGTTAAGTTATCGGGTAAAGTGCGTATGGTGCGCAGGAAGGAATAAGCATGGACGGCTTTGGTAAACGTTTCCAGAGAAGAATAAACAACAAACAATAATACTGTAGTTTTTTTTACTGTTTATGTTAGCGTAGGAGTAGGAGTTGGAGTATAGGACTGAGTTGATTTCATTTTCCTGCGCCTGACCGCGCCGTGTACTGAATGTATAAAATAAATTTATAAAAAGAAGGATAGTATAGTATAGTATAGTATAGTATATGGAATTGGGTAATGGGTAATATTATTATTACTTAAATATGTCACGGGCTTCTCCTTTGCTAGTCCGTATCCCGCTTGTCTACATGTACATTCTTCTTGTAGTCTCATTTCCCTTCTAAACATTTCATTTTCTGCCCATATCACCTATTATACTTGTGCACTTTTTCTTTTTGTTGTTTTTCTCTTCTCGTTCTCTCTCACCCAGTAGCTTATAGCTATGCTCAATACTCTCTGTAAGCTTTTCTTTTTCCTTCTTCTTACTTGCTGCACGGTCAACTTGTTTCATTTCAGCACACAGGACACTCTTCTTTTATATTTAATGTTGTTGGTGTGAAAATTTTCTGTCTTTTTCATCCTGTCTTGTCACGCATCATTTTTAACCAGGTTGTGCATTGTTTTTCTCATCAGGATGCTGAGTTTGAATCTGCTGATGTTAAGAAACAAGCTCGTGGATCAACATCTACAAAGAGGTCTCGTGCTGCAGAGGTTCATAACCTCTCAGAAAGGGTTTGTATTTTCTTATGCTTGAAGTAATTTTGATTTTTAATTTTTTCTGTCAGTCTTCCTGTCATTCTTAGATGGTGTTATATTATGATATTGCAGAGACGACGAGATAGAATAAATGAAAAGATGAGAGCTTTACAAGAACTCATTCCACGTTGCAACAAGGTTATCTTCATAATCATTTTATCCAATTTCTTTGTGGCATTGAGTATCTTTGTTTTGCTATGAATTTCGTGCCTGCCTTTGAATTTCAGTCAGACAAAGCTTCTATGTTGGATGAGGCAATTGAGTACCTCAAATCACTTCAACTACAAGTTCAGGTACATATTTTCGTATTCTAAGATATGTGGTTCTCTTAATTTCTTCAAATTTATACGTGATGGAAGCAAGTACAACAACAAACAGTCTGAGGTGTTGAAATCTAGTTATCCTATCAAAATTTTGCGATGTTTATGTTATGACATGTTATAACTTGGAAACATTTAAGAGCAGATGAGTTTGGGCTCATTGCTAAGAATGCCTCATTTGTCTTTGCTCACTTAATGCATCACAAAATCTTTTTGCTATGCATATATGGATGAAGATCTTTCTTTAATCTCAACTAATTGAACCAACTGCAATGCAATCTTCATTATGGTTGGATGCAAGTAAATATCTTTTATTTGAGCTCATAAGGCTTGAAACTTGAGGTATTATGTTCACATCTTTAATGTCTATGTTTTCAACAAGGATCAGCTATGTTTTACTTTCTGGTGTTTTTGTGTTAAATGGGTTGATGTTGGGTTCTACATCTATGTTGTAATTGATTTCTTCATGCGTGATGAGGGAGGATACTGGTGGGCCATATGAATTGGAAATTTATAGTTGTGTATGTAGGTCTTATGTGTGTTGTGGAAGCTTCAGATTGTTAATACCTCAGTAACTCAGCCACTTCATGCATTCCATTGCAATCCTTTTGTTGTTAGATCAATATTTTAAGTAAATCTATCAAAAAAATGATCTGACAGAGAACCAATAGAAACATAATCTTACATTCTTGTGAGGGCGGCAATACTCTTCCCTCAAGCGATGCTCAGTAGTTCTGGGATAATAGCTTTTCGCGCATTACAGCAGCAGATGATCCATGGACAGTTTTATTTCTGGACAATTAACTCTCAGATCAAATATTAGTTTCTAATGTTACTTTTTATGCAAGCCTGTGCATGACGGTGTTTACTTCTTGACCTGTGGATTATCAGTGGAAAACATTAGAGTGTAATTAATTACTGCAGATGATGTCCATGGGATGCAGCATGGTCCCAATGATGTTTCCTGGAGTTCAGCAATACATGGCACCAATGGGGATGGGAATGGGGGTGGGCATGGGCATGGAACTTGGCATGAATCGACCAATAATGCCATATCCAAATGTTTTATCTGGTCCGCATTTACCAACTCCAGGTACAGCAGCACATATGGGTTCAAGGTTCCCTATGCCAACCTTTCATATGCCACCTGTTCCTCCTCCTGATCCATCCAGAATACAAGCTGCCAACCATTCAGATACCCTGCTAAGCTCTCTTGGGCAACACCAAAACCAGCCACGAATGCCTAACTTCATTGATCCATATCAGCAATATCTTGGTCTCCATTCTCACACCATGCAAGTGCAAGTTCCTGAGGTTTGCACTATGGCACTCACTTGGATGTATAAATTGTGCCTCGTATTAATTCACCAAGTCCTAACTGTTGATATTCATATGTTGGATGTCTTCACTGAGTTGCTATTGGAACTGCCATTTATTTGCTGAGTGAACCTGCATCCCGTTGAACCATTTATGACATCAACTTATTTCTTGCCTGTGCTCAGTTATTTGGAAGCCAACTCATTACTTTAAAAGCTTTATCATTCATGTTGACTATTTATATTTTCAGAACCAAGCAATGGCCGTGCCAAATGCCAGCAAACCAACTACTAGTGAAGGAGCTGAGAATACTGACAATAATCAATCAGGTAGGCCCTTCTTGTCTGATTTACGATCAAAAGTTATGATCGTGTTATGGTAAGAACTAGGCAGAGAAATTGGTCAAGATAGTTGAACAATCAAAACAAGAATATACTTGCTGGCGATACAGCAAGTTCTGCATGTACTTGGGTAACTAAGTTGATTTTGATGATTGAGGGTTTTATGGAACAGAAGGATGATAAGCAACGCACATACTTGGCATTTCTTTTTCACATGTTTATGGAATTTGGATGGGATGGAAAAGACATACCTTGTAAGATCTTTAAAATAGGAGGAGCCAATCTGAAAATATTAATTGATATGCCGTTACAATCTTGTCTTCTCTCACATGAACTTTAGATATGTTGAAGAATTCAGAGTTGCACTACCAATTGACATCAAGTATTTACACTGAAGACTAGTTTTATTAAGATTGATTTGCTGGTTGATCTCAAATGAGTCTTTACTTTAATATTGGGGGGGGAGATCATATTTAATATGTCATAATAGTGGATAGAAAATGTTGGTCTATTCTCTAGTACTTCTGTTGATTAGATTATTTAGATGAATGATATAAGGATACAGGGATCATTGGCTGCTTAAAGAACATTTTACATGGGTATCTCTGTTCTGTCGGGGGATTCGGTTTTAAACTGCCTCTGCCTCTGCACGAGAACAAATCAGATATAATTAAACTTCCTGTGCCTTGCAGGTTAAAATTCGGAGCGGACCTTTGTGTGGAGAGGTTCTTGCCTGTTAGAAGTTTTGTAGATTAAGAGAACAACGTACGGAAGCAGCTTTTGCAACCGTCTAGTACGATAATAACACAGCTAACTTGTAATTATTACATAGAATTTCCCAATTTTCTTTTTCACCTATTCGATACTTTTCCTTGCCTCCTTCCTCTATCTTTTTCTTTTTCCTTTTCAGGTTTGTCTACCATGTTATTCTGCTAAGTTAGGTATGGTTAAACTTGTTGGAAAATCAGAGTAGGATCCGATCTCAAAATAATTATGAAATTTTTTTGTATATGATTTTTTTGAGGCCAAGATTAATTAAAATTCATAAAGTGACTAACACTTAAATTATGAATTGTAATTCGTATTTTTTTTCGAAGTTTGATCTTTGCTCGTATCCTTTGAATCGTTTTCAAAATTGACTTCTTTCAATAATTGTAGTTACACAAGCGTTCAGTTTATATCGTTATCTACGAAAAAAGTTAAGAGAATTATGTAAATATTGCAAAAAGGCTTAAGTAAAGAGTGCTAATTCTTTTAGAGTTTATAAATAATTTTTGGACATTTAATAATTTAATCAAAGTTAAATTTTAACTAGAGTTACAATTAATTTTAATTAAATATTAATTATGTTTACATAAGACTTAATATTTCATATTAATCTTTGTTTATTAAATATTTCATATTTATTCATAAATTTTTTAAAAAAATTAAAAGGAATTGTGTTGATAATAACAAAAGTTACAATAACAACATTATAATAAGCCACTTAATCTGTTCACAATTCAACAAAAGGGAATTTACAAGATTATATTACAATAGTGCAGGAATTACAGCATCTAGGTATTCATTATGTAGTTAGCTATCAAAGTTGTTCAGACCCAATTGATAATTATTTTTGCTATCTGATATTTTCTTCTTCAATTCTCTCGTAGAATCTCCTATTTCTGTCCCTCCATATTTAGTAGTTGGTGGTATTAAAAAGTTATTTTAATGAGCAGCCCATCTTGCTTTCCCTACTTAGTGCTATTAATGATCATTGTTTAGTGTTTGCTCCAATCAAAAGCGTAGCAAGGAACTAGTAATAGGTGCATAATTGTGCTTCAAATTGCTTTGATGTGACTACAACAGAAACATAGATGATTCCTACTCTCTGCAGCTTCTTTACATAGGACACAAATGGGATCATTGATCCCAAACGATCTAACTTTATTTCTAAGCCTATTTTGATTGCCAACTAAGAGGAAACTGAGGCTTTTGGGTTTAAAGACTATTTCTATATAATTTAATACCAAGGGACTTCTTTAGCATTTATTGCAATTATCTTATGCCAGGAGCTATTGGTGAAAGTACCTCTCAGGTTTGGAACCCAAATGATGTTATCCTGCTCATAGGCTTTAGGGATTTGTGGTAAATAGTATGCAAGGAGAAACCTCTAAAACTGCTAAACTAATCTCTATTATGGATTAGTGCAGAGACTCTAGCATTGATTGAAATTCTGTTTCTAAGTTGTGTTATGTCTGCTCTTTAGAAAAGTGGGTTGTATGTAGTCCAATTATCAAACCAGAACAAAATATTTCCTTCGTCTCCCAACTGATGCTTAATATGGGGGTATACCATGCCTTTCAAATTGAGTAGATAATTGGAAATCCAAGAAAATTCTTTAATCATAAAGTTTTCCAATCTTTACACTCAAGTCTAACTTGATTAAAATATCTTCTCTTTAACTCCTTTTTTATGTGTGATCCAATGGTTTTCAAATAAGTTAGCAATGGATGCAAATTATAATCTTAAATCATGTTTAGGGTTAAATAAATTAAAATCATTTAATTTATCGTTAATTCTCTAATTAAACAATTATATTCATAGACCAAGATTGTCGTCTAGCAACACATCATGATTATCCAAATATTTAGGAATGCTAAAGTGATTTTGACTAGCTTTTTTGTGCATTATTATTTTTTATAATTTAATCCTTTCATCATATAATGTCTCGATTAGACATAAAGTATATAATTAATGTCTCATCTATTTTGAATCCAATCATATTAGTTCTCTACGATTAGTAATTGATTCAATTAATGATATTTATAAACTATTTACAAAGTATCATTTCATCTTAGTTAAGGATTTTTTGAATTAATACTAATCGAGAACAACAGAACATTCTTCCTAAATATTTTAGGGTGAAGAACTATATATTGATCATACTTACTTTCATATTATTTATGCTATATTCAATGACTACTAATTGAGCTATCATTGACTAGAACATGTGATAATTAGTATCAAAACATAGCAATCTCTGTTTAGTATCAAAACATAGCAATCCTTATACAAGATAACTTTGAAGATCTCAAATCAAATGAGTACTTATACAATCATCAAAATGAGAATTTACATAGATATACAAGTAACGTTTCAAGTGAATTTCTCATATAACGTTTCAAGTTAATTTCTCATATAACGTTTCAAGTTAATGAGAATTTACATATATATACAAGTAACGTTTCAAGTTAATTTATCCACTAACAAGCATTTACATGTTTATTTAAATATCTTTATACCTTGGTCTATCAGATTGATAACTTATTTCATAAGTAAAAACGTAACATGTGCTTGTTTTTTTACAATTTATTAATGTCATAATCTTAATAATACAATGATTAGGAACAATTTAAGAATAATACATGAATGTAATATTAATCTCATTATAATTTCACTTGCAATATATATTTATCTTATGAACTTTATCATGTACCCTAGCTTAAATCTCTTTCAATCCATAAACACGTGCAATCCCATCTCCAACTAAAACCACTCCACTGATCTCATCCACTTAAAAATGGGTGTAAAAGTTGTTAATTCGACTTTCTAATAGAGTTATTCGTTTCACATCTCTAGTAGAGAATTCTATAATTTTTTAATGTCTTTAAATAATTGTTACTGAATTACAACCAATCAACTAGTCGTAGGATATAAATCAGTAATCTCCCGCTTGTACTAAACTAATTGTTTAAGTATCTTATATCATTTTACCATATGATGATCATGTTACTACTATGACAATGCCTTAATAAGAGAAATTTACAAGGTTCGTTATAGTGAGTATTTGCTTAAATCTTACAACTTTCATCTTAATTATCATTGTAATTAAGAGAAACTACCTAAATACATACTTGAATCTTTGATGAGACTTTAGCTTCTTTTGCCCTAAAGGTTCTAATGTTCTACAGTACATTACTGTCTTGAACAATGTAAGGAACTATACCAAGTTCATTAAAAATTATTGATCTAATTAATCATTTTCACTTAATAAAAATGTATTATGACTTAATCAACAATCATTGCTATATTAGAACCTTTCCAATCTTAAAATAATATTGTTGCAAGTAAAATTTATCTTAATTAGGATTTACATCTAAAGTTAATATCTATATAACCTCGAACTCAAATATCAACTCATACATAGAATAATAGATAACTTTAATACTTCATAAGTATATGATATCTCAATTACTAAACATCTTTAGTACATTATCTACGTACTTGGAGTATAATAGGTAAATAACTTTCGTATTTATCTCTATCTATCTAATTTCTAAAATTAAGTTGTTACCTTTTTATAGCCAAAAAGAGTTTTTTTTTGGGCAATTATATTTTCAACAATTGAAAATATGAATTATTATTATATGTGAGCAATAGGTCTCTATATAGTCCCACTTAAGAAGATAACTATACTCCTGCTAACCTTCTTATAGATATTATAAATTCATAGTCATCTCCAAAACAAACTCTTTGAATTCATTATGAAAGTGAATCTTTGAACGTCTCATAGTCTTTCAACTATAAGTCTAATGTATCAATAAAGATACTAGGCCAAATTGGATGCATTATTATGATAATTGAAAATTTTAAATTTCATCTTACTCTCACTATTTATCTTAAGAATCATTCCGCTGCCTTGAGTCAGAAGCTTTAACGGGGAATGAAGAGTAAGAGTGTGTGAGTAAAATAGGAGTCCTAACAGGCGAGAGCAGTAAGTCTCGTGTTGCCAAGTGAGGGCGTTGAGGAGTGTAAGTCTTCGATATCTGGAAGGCCTATGTAGTGATACACACTTCCAATCCGACTTTGAAGAGTCGATGTCTTCAACCAGTGAGTGGTTTAGAAAGAAGTTGTGAGTTGTTAACCAGAGAGGTCATATTCCCTATGTCACCGCTCTAACGGGTTAGAGTGAGTAAACGTGGTATCAGCTATGCAATAAGAGTTAACAATACTTGAATCAAATGATACATAGGAATTGATTACCCTACTAAAAGGCAAGAGGGCCATTGGTTCTTAATGAGTTTATAGAGTGAAATGGCAGTATTGAAAGATATAAGTATAGGTTTGACACTAAGGGTTATAATCAAATTGAGAGTATTGATTACAATGAAAGTTTTTCTCTAGTGGCTACACTAATGACATTGTGGATGCTATTGGCTATTGCATCTTCTTATCCCTGGCCCTTGCATCACCTAGATATCAACAACACTTTTTTGTAAGGCTTTCTCGATGAAGAAGTATATATGCTGCCTCCAAATAGATATTTCAAAGTGAAACAGAGATAAGTTTGTAAGCTAAAAAGGTCTCTTTATGAACTCAAACAAGCGTTTAGATAATGGAATCTAGAGTTCACATCTCAGTTGCAGGTTTTTAGTTTTTGAGTATTGTTTATTCATCAAACCTTCATGTACCTTTTATTTGGTCCTTATTGTATACGTAGATGATGTAGTACTCACTAGACCATCAGAAGCTGATATTGTTGCAATAAAATAGTTCTTATATGATAAATTCACAATTAAAGATCCCGGTCATGCAAAATACTTCTTTGGCTTAGAAATCACTAGGTGAACTTGGCACTTTCATCAATTAAAGAAAGTATGATATTTTCAAAGTACAGGATTATATGGAGCAAGAGCTATACTACTCCACTTCCACAAGGAATCAAGTTTACTATTAACGTTGGGCCTTTATTACCTGAAATTGAGCCCAACAGATGACTGGTTAGAATATTGCTTTACTTGGGATTTACTCGTCTTGATATATCTTACGGCGTTCAACAACTCAGTCAATTTATTCAAGCCTCTTGTTAACAACATTTTGATGCTACCATTCACTTATTAAAGCATCTATGAGGTTGTCCTTTTAAAGGGTTTTTTTTTGTGCAAATAATTATCTTCAATTAATTGCAATTTGTGATATTGATTGGGCTTCATGTCTGGACGTACGTTGTTCCTTAACTGACTTTTATATTTATCATAGTTTTTCTTTACTCTCTTGGAAAATCAAGAAGCAATCCATGGTTTCATAGTCTTCAGCCCAGGCGAAATACATAATATGGTTTCAGTAGTTTGTGAGCTTCGATTGATTTCACTTATTCTTTGTCTCCTCTTCCAATTCCTTGTATTCATAGTTTGTAAATTCATCAGCTACATGCTGAGCTATAGAATCAATAACTATCAACCTTTAGAAGTTTTTGTTCAATCATTGCAGATTTTTACAATTTTTGGAGGCCATTCATAATTATTGTCTCTTCAATCCCTAATCTTTTATGCAAAAATATGCCGAAGCAGAAGGCTTTCCCCTTTATATCCCCGAATAACTTTATAATAATATTTACTTGTCTAAAGATAAAAGAAACCAAACTCAAAAGTCAGACAAGTCAACTCTTTTATTTCCTCTGTTCACCAAAATTTTCCGGAACATATATACATAATAATTTTCTAGAAATACTTTGTTATTATTGTTCTATCTGATAGAAATATGATAAATATGAAATTGTTGTTTCATTTTCGAAGCATATGATTAAATTAATTATCCAATTGAATACCTCCAACAACCAAAAAAGGTTCATGGGAAAAAAGTAATAAACAGAAGATACAGGCAGCAAAAGTACTCAGGTGGTAAAGTAAAAAGCAACCCTTCCCAATGCACAGTACAAAAACTACCTCTACACGATCGTTCGGAAACTGAATACAAGTTCTGACATAATTTCCAAATTATTTTCATTTTCACTTTCGCTGTCACTTTCACATATACAATCCTTCTGGCACCCCTTCTTTCTTTTTGAACATCACTTTTTCCTTGGCCTTCTTGAAGTCAGTATGTGTCACCTAACAGACAAAAAAATTAAACATACGAGATCTTAATTGGAAGACATAAATCTGGAGCTTTGGTCCTGTTTAGTCATTCATAAGAAACGAGAACGCAGATGCTTGGTTATGAACTAGTATAAATAAGTTAAAGGAGAGTATTTATCCCATTTCCATAACGTGTTCTTTTACTTGATCTATATCTTTACTCGTTCTTTATCCACAATATCTAAATGGTATTCTAGTTTCAAAAAGGGTCTTACACTTATCAATTAAATACAAACATCACTAAGATTTAAAATTTTTATAGTAAATAAAAAATCATAGCAAATTTATTAAATACTTTTTACTTATTTAAATTAACCCTTACAAATTTAACCTTATATATAGAGAAAATTAAAAATCAAATCAAAAATTAAATCAATAAGACAAGAAGTTTAAGGTTTGAAAATTTTAGACCATCATAAAATCAACTAAAGATTTTATAAAATTAAAGATTTTGAAATATGATTAAAAGATATTATTCTTACATATTTAAAGATTTAATTTTTAAAAAAAAGATTTTTACATAAAAATTAATTAATTTATTTTAATTTATAAAAAATTATTAACAAAAATTATTGAAAAACAAATTGAAATTTTTAAAACCGAACCAAAAGTTGGACAGTTTAAGAATTTTACAGTTGAAACGATCTAACCAATTGAGTTTTTTAATCATTGCAAAAATTCAAACAAATTAATCTTATTTATGTTCTTATTTTTAATTTTTAACAAGGAATTAATTATATAAATGGAAAAAATAAGCAATAAAAAGAATTTAAGATCTAAAGAAAAATTCTAGATTCTAGTACAACTCAACAATATTGAAGTAATATTAATAGTTGATTTTAATCCTACACTTAATTTTCTCATTCCAGGTCTATCCCAAACGCAATATAATAGCTACGGTGATTCCTATTCCCTGTATTCAACCATAACTATTAATTAAAAAGGAAGGCAACCAAAGGTAAAGCGTTCTTTATCACGTAAGAACGAAGAGCGGGAGGGAATCGCAGAGTTCGCGGTAGATCTTCAACTATGGTGAGTCCTATTCAGTGTTTATCTTAGAGAGTGGGGTATAAAATTTTCTGTGTCTATTCCAATGTACTAAGCCAGGGGTACGTTGTCTAAAATATGACTGTGAGTTACCTCAACATATGCATAATTAGACCATAGTAGGTATTTAACCTGACTTCCCAGACCATTAGGTTAAGTTCAAAACTCCTGAGTTTTTTACTGGGAGGGCAAATAATCTCTACACAAGAGGAAACGTAATATAGATAAAACAAAATGGGACTTTACCTTCATGCGCCGCTCTCGCAGAGCAAGCAAACCAGCTTCAGTACATATTGCCTTGATGTCGGCTCCAGAGAATTCATCTTTGGTCATAACAAATTCTTCTAAGTTGACATCATCAGCTAATGTCATCCTTGATGTGTGTATCTACAATTTTTACATATTACTTACTCGTATAAAATCTCAAGTAAAACAATTTCAACAATCACAAGAAGATAAACGAAAATATCATGTTTTATTATCAGATTAAGAGTTCCAACTACTACAAAATTACCTGGAAAATCCGCCTCCTAGTTTTAATATCAGGGAGAGGAAATTCAATCTTTCTATCAATTCGACCAGGTCGAAGTAAAGCGGGATCAAGACTTTCAATACGGTTTGTTGCAAGAATGACTTTCACATCTCCCCTTGCATCAAAACCATCTAACTGGTTCAGCAATTCCAACATAGTCCTCTGAATTTCTCGCTCACCACCTGAGTGGGCATCATACCTGTAAAACATACGACTCATCAGAATGAAACCCATACTTTATCTATATCCCTATCCCTTTGGGTAGTCAATAACTGTAAATGCTTACAAAGTACCTCTTTGTACCAACTGCATCAATTTCATCAATGAAAACAATTGATGGTGAGAGTTCATCAGCAACTCTAAAAAGTTCTCTTACTAACTTTGGACCATCTCCCAAATACTTCTGAATTAACTCACTACCAACCACACGCAAGAAAGTTGCTGATGTTGAATTTGCCACTGCCTGTATAACAGGAAAGTTTAAGAACATACCAATATTTTGATGTTGAAGATCTATTTAAGGTTAGCATAAAGAAAACACGAGCAAAAAACGACATGCTAATATCCACTTTTTAAATACGACATGAAGGCATGTTAAAATAGCCACATAAATGGCCAGATTAGGAGTTGACAACCAACACTAATGGTGGGTGTTAAGATTTCTAGGAAAAACTTATCTTGTATTTAATATACACGGATACATATATATATATATATATATATAAGGAAAATAGGTATCAATTTGAACTAAACTATATCTAGAAGTCTATAGCAGAAATCCCTTGATTATAGGGATTTATGTATCTAATAATCTTATCCCATAAGATTGATCTTATCTAAATCTCTGTTCTTCAACACTTACCCCCAAGCTGAGGAATAGATATCTTCTATTCCGAGCTTGCATAT
>JANKOE010000004.1:34212920-34226244 GCA_026284465.1 Erythroxylum citrifolium
AGAGAGGGGTAGGTTTTAAGTCGACAGACGTTTTTACCGACCCCAGTACCGACCGAATTTTCGGTCGGTGAATAACCATTCATTAAGTTCTACGACCGAATACATGTCGGTCGCTATTTTTGAACTGTCAGCCAACTTCTCCGACCGAACGATTGTTTCGGTCGGTATTTCCAACGGTTCTCTATACCGTCGGTATTGTTCGGTCGCAAATTATGATTTTTCTTGTAGTGTATCATACTTTTATAAAAACTATAATTATACATACTCAACATAGTGAAATTGTACAAAAAAATTTCACCACTCATAATATATAAAACAGATCATCACTTTAATATGTGAATACTATGAGTAAGTATAGATAATATCACCACTTAACAAAAAATATGTTAGGACTTTATACATCGAATAATATGATTATGTCCAAAAAGTACAACCACCTATAAGTCATACATTCACTTTAATATCAAAATGCTATCAACGAGTACAAAGAATATATATATATACTATGTACAACCTTCATACATTCACTGCCACTCTTACATATAAAAAGTACTAGTACTCACTCTATAAAGTAATACCTTTACTTTTTTTTGAAAAATATAACACCTTTACTTTAATATAATAATCCATATTAGAGTAGTAAGAATACAATGTCTCAATATAAATTAAATTAGCACTTTATACATCATACCTTGCTTATTTGTAAAAAGTACTACCACTTTTAATGGACAAGTGTCGCCTTCAATTTAATATGAGAATATCATCATTAAGTAGAAATAATGTCGTAACTTAATGTAAACTATATCAGGACTTTATACATCTAATACCATGCTTATGCACAAAAAAGAAAAGAATCACTATCTATAATAGATAAGTCACACCTTCACTTTAATATAAGAATATTATCACTAAGTACAAAGAATATCGTCACTTAATAAATTTTATATGAAGATACTATTTATTTAATACTACACTTATATACAAAAAAGCGCTACCACCTATAATAGATAAAATTCACACCTTAAATTTAATATGAGAATACCATATTAAATAGAAACAATGTAGGACCTCGACCTCACGGACCTCGCGTCCACAGGACCTCGGCCTCTCGGGTCTCGCGCCCACTTGCTTGCAGATATTGTCCGCTTTGGGCCTCGGCCTCGAGAGCCTCGCACCCACACGATTTTGCTTTTCCCCTTCTGACCCGTAGGGAAGGGATGAAAAGTTTCCACAGGATTTCCTAGGAGGTCACCCATCCTGGTACTGCTTTAGCCTTAGCACGTTTAACTTCGAAGTTCTGATGAGATCCGGTGCGTTAGGGCATGGATAACGCGTCTGCAAGGGAGAGGTTTTCACATCCTTATAAGACATGCTTCGTTCTCCTCTACAGTCGATATGGGATGCCTATGGCGCATCCTCCCCCCCTCAGGAGGGCCAGACATCCTCGCTGGCACATCGCTCGGGTACTGTCTCTAATATCAATTGTAGGACCTCGGCCTCTCGGGCCTCGCGCCCACCTGCTTGCAGATATTGTCAGCTTTGGGCCTCGGTCTCTAGGGCCTCGCACCCATACGGTTTTGCTTTTCCCCTTCTGACCCGTAGGGAAGGGATGAAAAGTTTTCACAGGACTTTCCACGAGACCACCCATCCTGGTACTGCTCTGGCCTTAGCACGTTTAACTTTGGAGTTCTAATGGGATCCGGTGTGTTAAGGCATGGAAAACGTGTCTGCAAGGGAGAGGTTTCCACATTCTTATAAGGCATGCTTCGTTCTCCTATCCAGTCGATATGGGATGTCTATGGCGCATCGTTACATGTGCCCCCAATCCATGTGTTACATGTGTCCTCCAAGTAAGGCTACTAAATGTCACTTAAATCTTTATCCACAAGTCACAATTTAATTGATCCATTTGTCACTCCATAATTGGCCCATAAATCAATATTTTTCTAAAATTCACCAAAAATTCCAAAATAATAATATGACTCTCCAAATAAATTTTCAACTAAAAAATAATTCACCAAAAATTTCAAAATATCCAAAATATAACAAAATTGCCAAATCATAATTAATACACTCTAATTTAATCCATAATTTTCACTTATAAATCAAATTTACCCTGAAATGTCAATGAATGCATGTACAATTATTTGTATAAGTCAAAATTCATATGCATATATTAGTGAATACTCAATTATGCAAAGCCTATGATGTACTGTAAATTCCTAAATTTTCTAACCCCTAACATGGGGTGTTACATATTAGGTTTGTAAATATGTTGGCAATGAATACAAGTTATAACCCTAAATCATAGGATTAGATAAATTTATCTTTAATTCTCTAATTAAACAATTTATATTCATAGATCAAGATTGGCGTCTTAGCATATTCGAGAGGTATCATAATTTTACGTGTTGTCGGCATATTATAAGGGAAGAAACTAAAAAAGCATTGATGGAGATGAAGAGTGGAAGGACAGTGGGGCTTGATGAGATACCTATAGAGGTGTGGAAGAGCCTAGACAAAGAAGGTCTTACTTGACTAGCCAAGCTTTAAATGTGATCTTTAAGTATGCCAAAATGTTGGATGAATGGAGATTTAATATGTTAATTATTTTATACAAAAACAAAGGGGACATCCAAAGTTATAACAACTATAGAGGCATCAAATTACTTAGTCACATCATGAATTTATGGGAGAAGGTGATTGAGAAGAAAGTGAGAAAGGATGTCTCTATCTCAGAAAACTAGTTTGCCTTTATGTCAAGAAGGTCCATCACAGACATTTTACATCTCTTTAGAAGATTAATGGAATATTACAGGAAAAGACAACGTAACCTACATAAGGTTTGATTGATTTTAAGGTGTATGATAAGGTACCTAGGGAAATGATTTGGGGGATATTTAGAAGGTAAAGGAGTTCCTATGACTCATATAAAAGGTTATTAGGGATATGAATGAAGGTGTTAAAACTAAAGTAAAGACAATAGAAGGAGATATAGAGCAATTTTCTATCAATATTGGGCTACATCAAAGCTCCTCTTTGAGCCCCTTTTTGTTTGCAGTAGTAATTGACGAGCTCATCAAGAATATCTAAAGGGATTTTCCTTAGTATATGTTGTTTACGAATGACATTGCTTTAGTGGATGAGACAATAGAGGATATCAATGTCAAGCTTAAATTTTGGAGGGATACGTTAGAGTCGAAGGACTTTAAATTGAGTAGAACTAAGATTGAGTGCGTAGAGTGTAACTTTTTAGGAATAAGGTGGCTATCTATATGGAGGTAAAGATTGGTTTAGAATTTATATCACAAAAGGAGTGTTTTAAGTATCTAGGATCTATAATCCAAAGAAATGAAGAGATTAATAAAGACTTAGTTCATCATACTAGATCAGGTTAGCTTAAGTAGAAAAGTGTATCAGGAGTTTTATATGATAAGAAGACACCATCAAGCATAAAGGTAAATTCTATCATTTAACAATTAGGCCGGCTATGCTTTATGAGGTTGAGTGTTGGCCCATCAAACAGGTTCCTAGTTATAAGCTAATGATGGCATAGATGAGGATGCTTCGTTAGATGTGAAACCTTACTAGAAAAGATAAGGTTAGGAATATAATGGTAAGAGACAAATTAAAGGTGACTAATATTATTTGAAAATTAAAAGAGACAAGGCTTATGTAATTTTGACATGTATAGAGGAGACACTCATACGCTACAATAAGAAAATACGAGAAGATTTTATAGAGAGATCGTAAAAGGGAAAAAGGGAGGTGTAAGAAGAATTAATGGGAGGTGATTAAGAATGATATAACTCTACTGAAACTTACCGAGGACATGACCTACAATAGAAAACTATGGCGTACTAGGATACGAATAAAGGGTCTTACATAAAAAGATCCTTATTCATAAGTCTTTAAGCATTTTTCTCTCGTATTTAGCCTGAACCTTTAAATATGTAGTACCTATCTTTTGGTGATTTAGCCTAAACTTTTCCCTTAGCTTCTTCTTGTTGTTGTTGTTAGTATTATTGTTATTATTGTTGTTGTTGTTGTTGTTGTTGTTGTTGTTATTTTTTTCTTGTAATGTCTTTTTTATCTTGTCTATCTGTATCGTATTTTTACTTATTCTACATTTTATTTATTAAGTTTTTATTTTATTATGATTATGATTATTTTTATCTTTTATCTTTTATTTTTTTTATTTTTTTCATATGGGTCATTCAAAAATAGCTTCATTACTAGTTAGGGGTAAGACAACGTACTATTGGACCTCCCTAGACCTTACGTATCAGCTTGATTTTTGCTGGCTTGTTGTAGTTGTTATTGTTTTAGATCAAGATTGGTGTTTAGCAACACATCATGAAACCCAAATATTTAGGAATGTCAAAGTGGTTTTGACTAACCCTTTTCGTACTTGATTTTTCTATATAATTCAATCTTTTTATCATATAATGTTCTGATTAGACATAAAGAATGAAATTAATGTCTACTATAGTTTAAGTTCAATCATATTAGTTCTCCACTATTAGCTATTTATTTAATTAATGACATTTGGAAACTATTTACAAAAGCATTATTCCACATTGGCCAAGAATTTTCCGAATCAATACTAGTCAAGATCTGGAACATTCTCCCTAATTACTTTATGGTGATGAACCCTATCTTAATCACACAACTACCTCCATATAGTTCATGCTACATCCAATGCATTAAGAAACACATTCTAGACATTATAATGAGTTGTGTTTCTAGAATCGATGAATTTCTTTCTTCTAGGACAACGAGATGTATGACACCTAAAATAGATTGTGAATGATTTTCTAACTTAAACATGATGCATCCCATTACTATAATACTAAGATATGAATCACTTAAAAATATACTATATATTGTTTATATCATTATAATTAAATTTTTTTTTTACTCTATAAACTACTCAAGATCACCAAATGATTCTTTTTATAATTAGACACGATTTAGTCCTAATGTAATTAAAATGACATTTAAAGGATCTCTTTTTCATCTAATGATAGTGGTCAGTTTTTTTCATGCCTTAAATAAGTTTGTAAAATGATTTTTGTTATAATAATAAAAATTTAGAATACTATTGAGTTGTTTAAGTGTTAATGGATAAAGCAAGGTTACAAGTTGAAGTTCATTGAAGAAAGTATGAAAATGGTTTGATTTTACATTTCAAAATTGAATATTTATTTTGATTGATGAACTTTTTCACCTTGCCTTTTTTAGGTCAAAATTAGGTTTTCACTTTTCCTATTTAGCTAACGATATCAGGTGGGGCCTATCACCAACTCATGAGTTTTACTTTTTTAGGAAACTCTACTTTATTACTATACTAAAAGCTGCGACCTTGCCTTCTTCTTCTGCTATTAGATATTCAGCAAATACTCTTAGCCCTTTAATTCATAGCAACTCAATATTACTAATCCTTGAAAACTAGTAAACCTTCTTATAGATAAGTAATGTGTGACTCCTTTCCACAAACTAAGATTTATACCTCCTACTTTTGGAAATGGTTCACATGTTATAACTCCCCTAGTGGAGATTTTACATAAAGGTGCCAAAAGATGGTCTCTATGATTGGTGGAGTACTTATGAAAAAAAAAGGTTTGACTTTCTTTAAGTACAATATTGGGCTTTATCTAATAAAAGAAGTTGGAACTAGTATCTTCACCAATTAAGATAATGTATTCATCTTCAGATTCAATAGTAAATCAAATATAAATAAGGTTTTAGAGATTATATTATGGTATGTACAATGATAAACGCTTATTTGACTATAATTATACACTTATATTTAATGTGTTTTACTTGTTATTTACTAGTTTTTATAATATTTTTGGTACTTAATTCACTTCAGGTGTATTTATAGGTGATAATTGCCTTTATGGACTAGAAGGAAAAGAATTCAGATGAAATTGTGGCATAGAACGAAGATTTGAAGCAACTTGGACATACATAACCGTGTATAGTAACTATGTAAGTCTTTGCAAACGTGTGAAGAATAGAAGAATATTGTTTCTAATTGTGAGAAGTTACACGCTTGTGTATATTTGATATACACGGCCAAGCATATTGCCTATGGAAGCCTCTATGCCTTTGTAAAATTACAAATTTAGGTATTTTGGTGATACACGATCGCCTATACAACAGTGTATGTTGATTGTGTATATCCTAAAAACCCTAGTTTTACTATAAAAGGACATAAATGGACGCAAAACAAGAGAAGGCAAGTTTAGAAGTAATTTTGAGTCATAAAGAACATAAAGAGGTGGCAATTCTGATCAAGGGACGAGGAAAAAATGAAGAATACATTATAATATTTGATAGATAACAATATTCAATCTAGTTTGTAAGAAGATCTATTAGAAGAAAAAGGGAGATTTAGAATTATAATTTCTTTGTTTTCTAGTTATTCTTCTTCATGTTTATCTTTGGTTTTGTTTTCTATGAGTAATAAATAAATTTGTTTAATGCATAGGTATGATGAACCCTAAGTTGTGATAACAATAGGATTTGATGTTTTATTTAATGCAATTTTATTGATTGATTTATTGAGATTCAATTTTGCATATTATTCTTGATTTAATATATTTGAAATATTAGTTCATGATTTGATTTCATATGATTGAGTTTGAGAAATCCTTTTTTATGAATAGATCTACTATAATTGGAAGGAGTTATATGCTAACCTAGAGATAGGTTGACATAAATCCTCTAGATTAGGGTCAAACCTGATAGTGAAATTCATGGAATAATAATGCAATCCTGGGAGTTTTAACTAGAAAGATTTCTATTAATCAACTGATGGATTAGTTGTGAGTTGTCTCGAGAGAGGTATTAATATAAGATAGGAATTTTCACGGTCTAATAATGAATAATACAATTGCATGATAAAGGGATAATATTTAAGGATTCTTAGGGGCATTCATTACCCAAGTACTATTTATTTAATATGGACTTTTCCAAGTATTTTCCTTTATCTTAAGTTTTTTTATTGTTTTAATCTTATTTTAGTTTTTTAGTTTAATTTTTAATTATATCCACAATTTGAATAAATGGTTAGATAATAAGAAAAGGGTAATTACTCGTATTTATAGTCCTCATGGGATTGACCCGTACTTACTTGTGCTAGCTATAACTATGATGTGCTATTGCAGTTTTAACATTGATAAATTTCTTTAAAGTATAGAAAGCATCAATCATACAATAATAACAACATTTAAGTAGAATTCCCTTGAAATGTAGGGTCTGGGGAGATCCAAAAGTACACAACCTTACCCCTAACATCCCCTTGAAGAGGCTTGGAATTGAAATGATTAGAATCAAAACGAAAAACATTCCCTTGTAGGAAAATCTTTATGACATACCACTTAAGAGAGGGATTAAGTCATTTGGGTAGCTCCTTGGGTAGACCAATTTGTCTAGATGAACACATAAAAACACTTAAAAGGATTGGTTATGAAAAGATATAGATAGAGCCACCATAATCTCCATAAGTATTCTTGCATTTCTTTTCTATTTCTTTTAATTTTTGTTGTTCTACTAGTTTATGTTTGCTTAAGTTTAAGTTTTGTTTCCATATTGAGGACAATGCGTTATTCAAGTGTGGGGACATAAATGCACTTGCATATCATTTGTGTGTGAATTTGCATTTGCATTATGATATTTTTTTCATTATTTATCATTGTGTAAAATTTGTTGTATGATATTTGCATTGTGTGAATGTTTCAAAGGAATTAAAAGGAATTATATTATCTATGAACATGATCATTTAATTTGTGAAGAAACATTAGCTTATGAAGCTTTTGTTTTAAGTGTTTTTGAGGTGAATTTGCATATTGATTAGAATATTGTACTTATTCTTTCATTTTATGAAACTTGTTTCGATGCACTTATAATTAAATTCATTTAAATTTGTAGAAAACATTAGTAGTCTTTCATGGGAGTGATTGACTAGCAAGAAATGATGTAAGTGAAAAAAAGTGTTGAATGAATGTGCTAAATAAATTTCCTATTCCACTAGTCTGTTAAAAAAATGGGTTAATAATATAGATGGTAGCTAGTTGAGAGTAATGATATAGCTGAGTGCTGAGTAACTAGGGGCATTAAAGACAAAATGTATATCTTCAAATCAAAAGGCTAGAATGACACTCCTACCAAGCTTGATAAAACGTAACCTAGTTGAGCAACTAGGGGACATTTATGAGAAGGTGTTAGCCTTCTTGTCAAAAGACTAGTTTATCATTAAATAAAATATAAAAATATGATATTTTCAATAAAATTGAACCTATTTGTCTTCTTGTTAAATGTAAAAAAAATCATGAGCGGGAATTTAATGATGGACCACCTCTTTGATTGATAAAAAAGAATGAGTGCATGCTTACATGTGCCATAGATGTATAAATGAGTGTTAATATTTTGGTTAATATGTGTATTTAAATCAAAGCACTAGAGCATGAATGGGATAAGTTAGTCTATTGAAACTTTTTTAGTCATTCATATTTATGGCTAGGTTAATTTCATGAGATTTGATGCCATTTTACCATTATTGTATTGTTGCATGATTATGTGATTATGTGTGTTTTTTATTTTTTTTATTTTATGGTTTTCATTTTTCTTGGGGACAAGAAAAGATTTAAGTGTGGGGATGTTGATAGGTGTGAATTATAATGTGTTCTAGGTTTTATAGTGTGTCTTTAGTGTTTTCTTAGATGACAATAATATGTTTAAGACTTAGATTTATGTTTATATTATTATTTCTTTGTGTTTTTTTTGAATCATTGTTACTTAAGGCAATAATTTGATCTTAATTGTATGTTTCAAGGTTTGGTTGATGTGTTTGGTAATGAGTAGAGATAGGAAAAATTGAAGAGAAGATGAAGAAAAGGTTGGAAAATGCATAATCATGCATAAAGCAGCAATAGGTTGGTTGCACAATCATGGAAGTAGTTTTCTAAGTCACGAGTTTTTTTAAATACTTTTGACAATTTGGGTCAATTTTTAGAACAAAAAACACACGGGAAAACCTAGATGATAGAAGGATCAAGTGTATATAAAGGAAGAGAAAAAAACAATTAAAGGCTAGAAAACATTAAAAAAAGGGAGATCAAAAGAGCAAAATTTGAAGAAAAAAAGTAGTTTTTAGCTCAAAGCAAATAAGAGAAGACATTCATATTCAATTCTCTACTCTTTTCTTTATTTCCTTCTTATTGTTGCTGAATATTAATTATGATTCAATTGGCACATATAGTTATATCTACGGATTGCTAAATTCCTTTTAGGAATTATTCTTAACTTTTGTTAAACTTCACATTCTTGAATTAATAAAATATGTTTGTGATTTTTATTGCTTTATATTCAATTAGAATCAAGAGATTAGATTAGATCACTTGTGTTGTGTTACACAACGAGAGCTGTTACCTCATTAGACCTATAAACATCAACTTATTACGCAATTAAAGAGAGATTTTAATTGTTCATTAGTTATCCATAGGATTGCTTCAAATTCAATTGCATAGTTAGGAAGAGTTTTAATATATCGGTAGATCAAAATTTAGTTTCTATCTATTTTAATTGGGATTACTTGATTAGATCTCGAGAGTAGGTAATCATAATCATTGGATATCTAGAGTTAAGTAGTATTAAATCAAGGAGGTAAAGTGAAAGCAAATAAGGGTAAAAGTAATTCCTAGTTTTCATCTTTGATCAATCAATTAATTCACTACTGCAATCATATTAGAAAACTTCCTAAACTTGTCTTTAAAAGTTAGCCAAATATTTTGACTACAAACAATGAGCTAAACCCAGGAGAGCAGGTGAATGCATTAACTTTAAAGACAGAAAAGGTGCTAAAAGTTAAAGAGAAAGAGAAAAGGGAGGATCTAAAAATAAAGTGATCAAAGAGCACTAAAGATAATTGCACACCTAAGTGGACTTGAGAAAGACAGAAAAGAAGATCAATTTAGTAAGTTTTTTAAGCTTTTTAAACAATTACATGTTAATAATTCTTTTTTTAACTCTTTACCAAATCCCAAAGTATACCAAGTATTCAAAGTATCTCCTTTTTAATAATAAGAGACTTGAGGAGTTCAATTATCACTTTAAGTAATGAGTGTTTTTCCATCCTAAAAAAATGTAACTCCAAAAAATTTAAGATCCAAAGAGTTTCACTATTCTTTATAATAATGGTAGTTTGCCAATTTAAAGGTTATTAGCAGACTTAGAATTTAGTATTAACCTGGTATCACATGACATGTTTAAAAAGTTAGGTTTTGGTGAACCTAAACCAACTAATGTGAGTATTTAATTAGTGTATAGTTTAATTAAGTACATTAAAGGAATTATAAAAGATGTTTTTTTTATTAAGGCTGACAAGTTCATCTTTTTTGTTAATTTTTTTATTATGGATATGATGGATGACATATAGATTCCCTTAATCTTAGGATGATTTTTTCCTAACTACTACTAAAGCTATGATAGATGTGCATAATGAAAAATTAATTCTAAGGGTAGGAGATCACGAAATTGGCTTATGATATTAGAATCCATGAGATATACTCTTAAGAAAGATGATACTTGTTTCTTTATATATGTGGCTCGTACTAAAATTTTTAGATTACATAAGGAATAATCATAAAGGATCCATTGGAGATTTATATCTTATAAGATGAAGAACAAGAGATGGATGACCTTATTTTATTAAAGCATGTAGAATATTTGGAGGCTAATGAAACCTGTAATTTGGAATTAAGTAAGAAGTCCAGCTAAAAGATTTATAAAGAAATGCTTTTTGTGAGTTAACCCAATAATTTAGGTGTTTTAATTTCAATTTAGTCTCTTTACGGATCTTTAGCCATAGTTTTCGTATATTCTTTTATAACATTGATTTTGTTTCATATTTTTTAAGTTTAAAGTAGTTTAAAGTCATAAATTCAATTGTTTTTTTGTGTTCTTTCGCTGTTGGATCATGATATCCACTGATAAATTATATATTTTAGACTGCAATTATAGAGCCTTTATTTATCAGAGGAGTGTCAATTATCCACATTTCTTTCTTTTCCCTTCTTTTCTAGTTTTTTTTAATTATTCTTGTATATTGTGTACATTGAGAAAAATATATAACTTAAATGTACAATATATACATTAAGAAAATTTTATTAGGCTTATCAATTTTGTTATAATTAGCTTAATAGAAAACAATTCTAGGAAAATGTTTAACATTAAAAGAATATTAATTGAGACAATTCATTATAAGTTTGGTTGTTATTATGATTTTATTTGTTTAGGAAAATATTCATAAGCATTAATGATTAAATTAATTTTAATTTTCTTTATTAATTCTTAAAATGGGTACTTGATTTTCATTATGATACTATTTGTATAATTTAGACATACAATTTTATATTAAGTGAATTCTTTTTAATCATTTTTAGTTTCCCACAAAATATATGTGAATAACTAACCATAAAATAAATCCACTTTATTGGCTTCAAAAAAAGTAAACGATGATTAAGTTTTTTTTTTTAAAATTAAAAATTTATTGAATTAATAAGAGTTAACGCATAGACTTCTGGAGAGATAAAACTCTCTAATAATAAACATAATAAAAAGACAACAAGTGAGTGTCAAATCAACCCAGCATACATAATAAAATGACTACATTGTAGTTAACAAGAGATAATCTAAAACACAATGGCATTTTGTAAACAGGGTAAAGACCTACAGTAGACAAGAGAAGAGTCTCCAGAAGTTTCCCAATGAGGGCTAAATACCAAGGACGATGGGTGATCTTCTTTTCTGTGCATTTTGCTTTACCAAGGTATGAAAAATATTTGACTTGAATCATACGACTATTTCTTCTATTAACCATCTGATCACGGTAGATGTACATGGTAAGTGGTGGTGGGTCTATCTCAGCCTACGTTAAATCTAACATTGAGTTTCTTTATTCTTCTTGTTTAATCTCAGTTTCCTTTTACTTAATCCTGACTTCTAGCTATAAATCATAGGATTTGGTTTTGATACACCGATGCCCAACCTTTGGTTAAATCATTAGGTAAATCTTCTCTCTTTGTAATGTTGTGCTTAACTTCCTTAAAGATTGATTTGTTAATCTTCATTTGCTTGGGTTGCTTGTATTCATCTTCTATGTGTTAGAAGAAGGTATTTTGTAGAATACTTTTTCAGTTTTATTTCGTATTATTGCTTAGACTAGTATATATACAAGTGTTGAATTGATTTGAGCCATACATTATTATAGAGTACAAAATAAAAGGAAGGGTAAAGATTTATTCTATTGTAACAAGCTGTACTGGTCCAGCTGGTTGTTAGTAAATTTCCAATCTGCCCTTAATGCCTTATTCACTTGATTGTAACTTGGCAGGGTCACGTGACTGTTGTTTG
This sequence comes from Erythroxylum citrifolium, assembly GCA_026284465.1. Taxonomy (NCBI): domain Eukaryota; kingdom Viridiplantae; phylum Streptophyta; class Magnoliopsida; order Malpighiales; family Erythroxylaceae; genus Erythroxylum; species Erythroxylum citrifolium. Next base: position 34,225,341 of record JANKOE010000004.1, read on the forward strand.
ATGCATTTCTCCCTCTTCTCTTGAATCTTCTTCTCTAACACCCCCACTCGAACTAAACCTAGGGCTTTAAACTAGGTTCAGTTTGCTTATCGAAATTTGAAATCGTGTTGAGCTTAGGGGTTTGGTGTGAATGTCTGCGAGTTGGACGTCGATGCTCACATATTTAATGTCTATTTCTCCTTTCTCCACTTTGTCTCTGATGAAGTGGACGTCAATCTCAATGTGTTTTGTTCTTGAGTGAAAGAGAGGATTTTGGACGAGAGATCTGGGTCCATTATTATCACTCCATAGAATGGGTTTGTGAAGGGGAGTGAAACCAAGTTTAGACAGTAGAGATGTGAGGTAGAAAACTTCTGTCGATACCTGAGATAGGGCTCGATATTCAGCCTCTGTGCTGGATCGAGCAACTGTCGTCTGTTTCTTAGAGATCCAGAAGATTAGGTTTTCTCCTGAAAACACACATCCTCCGGTTGTTGATTTGCGATCATCGAGGGAGCTGGCCCAATCAGAGACACTGTACGCATGGAGGTCAAGAGGTGACGATGATGGTTTGAAGAGAAGTCCCATATTTAAGGTCCCCTTTAGGTAACGCAAAAGGCTTTTACAAGCTATCCAGTGTGTGTTTATGGGATTTTGTAAAAATTGGCTCTATTTGTTGATTGCGTAGCTAATGTCTAGTCTTGTGTTGCATAGATATTGAAGAGCTCCTATTGTATTTCGGTAAAGCTTTGGGAGTTCAAATGGTGTGCCATTCTGTAGAGATAAGTTGGTTGTTGGAGTGATGGGTGTTGATGAAGGCTTGCGCGAGGACATGTTTGTTCGGGTGAGTGATCGCGGCTTATCATTCAATTCAGAAATTGATCCTTGGAAACCGGTCAAATAAAATTTGTACCAAGGATTGCAA
>JANKOE010000004.1:34675308-34689455 GCA_026284465.1 Erythroxylum citrifolium
GTGAAGTTTCTAGATGGTTACGCATCTAATATATCTAGATATGTTAATGTTGATGAAAGGAAGATTACTGGACTTAAGTCTCATGATTTTCATATACTGTTACAAAGCATTCTTCCATTAGGCACGCGTGCCATCTTAAATAAAGATGTGACAGGTGTTTTAATGGAGTTGGGGGACTTCTTTCGTCAAATTTGTAGACGAAGTTTGAATAAGGATGATGTACAGAAGATGTGTGATGAGATAACTTTAACCTTATGCAAGCTTAAAATGATATACCCACCAGCATTCTTTGATATCATGGTTCATTTGGCTATTCATTTGCCAAACGAAGCCTTACTTGGTGGACCAGTTGCGTATAGATGGATATATCCAATTGAGAGGTATTATTTAAATTTATCCTATCATTAAACAAAGTTAACTAAATAGTGTCCTATCTAATTATGGTTAATCATTTTTTCAGATTCCTAAGTACACTAAAGAGATTTGTTAGAAGTAAAGCACGTCCAGAAGGGTCAATTGTTGAAACGTATGTTGTTAAAGAGTGCATGACATTTTGTTCAATGTTTCTAAAAGGAATTGAAACCAACTTCAACATGCCAGAGCAAATCAATGATATGGTTGATGGTAGTGACATATCAGTGTTCTTCCAACGATGTAAGCCGATTGGTGCTGGCAAAAAAATTGCTCTTCCTACACATGAGCTAGAGATTGCACATTGGTATGTGCTTATGAATTGCCATGATATTAGGCTCTTTATTGAGTAAGTTTTTCTAACCTATTGTGAAATTAAGATATGTAATAACTAGATATATTTCATATAATCTTGATTGAATGTTTTTGCATCCATAGTGAGCACATGGATGAGTTGAGGCAATAAAGTCCATTATATGTTGACAGGAGGCATAGAGAACAATTTTCTTCATGATTAAAGCATCGGGTGAGAAGAAGGTTTGTACTTGGTCTACACTAATAATATATATTATTAACTAATTTTCATTTGTTGTTATAGATGACGACATTAACTAGCTCCCGTAAAGGAAGTATCTTTGAGTCTTTGTATGCATTTGCATATGGACCTCATATTTTGGTGCAGAAGTATATTGTATAGAATACAAATGGCATGTGATTTCACACTGAAGCCCGTGATCTGCGTAGGATTGCACAAAATAGTGGTGTTGCAGTGTTAGGAAATTATGAGGAAGATAATATTACATTTTATGGGTTGCTGACAGATATTATCAAGCTTGAATATTTTAGGGGTAAAAATGTTGTGCTTTTCGAGTGCAAATAGTACGATCTTGGAAATTCAAATATGAGGGTCAACGACATTGTAAAAAGCATCAATGTAACTAAGTTCTTGCTCAAGGATGACCCATTTATTTTGGCAAATCAAGCGAAGCAAGTCTTTTATGTGGAAGATTTGTTATTCGGTCCAAATTGGTAGATTGTGTAAGAATGTGAAGTTAGACGTGCATATGATATCCCTTTGTATGGTAATGAAGAAGGTTCAAATGATGTTGAGGAGTTTGATGAAGTTCCAATGGAAGTCAAGGAATGTTCCTTAGAGTTTTTAGATCGAAATGATATTGCATTTGATGTAACAAATAATGTTTTATTGAATTCTAAGCAATGTTTGAATGATGATTTGGAGGACTTAGAGACAAGCAGTAGTGAGAATAAATGTGATATTGTTTTGGAAGAGTCCACCGACGATGATGATGAATAAATTCTTATTATGCAATTGAACCTTAGTTGTTTTTCTTCTTATAATTGTATGGCCACGTCATGTGCCAATCAATCGTAAATTATGATAGATTTATATTCAACACCAAGTAGCACTTCCATTTAACCACTTGTTTGGTAATCATATTTTCTCTTCTGAAAATATTTGATATAATTGCAAAACCAATCATATAGCAACAACACTATCGTTCTTTTCACTATTATGAGAGGTATACATTATAATCTTGCCTTAATTAGTTGATTAAACCAAATTTCTATTATTTCATATGCAGGTTTGAATATGGTGAATATTGAACATTGAACATTGACAAAGGACAGAGTCATAGGGTAAGATTCCATGATACTTGTAAATCATTTTAGTATACCAAGGCACAGTTAAGCAGCTCAGGCGTATTCTATTTTATATACAGAATTTTTATTTTCTCAAAGCATTAACTTATTTATGTTTAAATTACAGTTTGGGCCATAGACATGCTTATACATTTTGTCGTTTTAATTTAAAATATTTTATAATTTTTCAAGCTACTTTATGATATGATTTACTTAGCTACTTCTGATGTGAATTTTCAGAATAACAAGAAAATAGATACCGTGAAAACCCTTCATTTTTCTGATTAACTCAATAAAAAGAAATTATCCTTTGTATTGTAATTTTGAATTTTATAATTGAAATAAAAAATGTGTTGTAAATTATTTATGGAATATATGATGAGTGTAGAAGGCAAGTACTAGGATGTTTGAGATAAGCGATAGAAGAGAGAGTAGACTATTGAAAGCAGATAGTAGACTGTCTTGCGAGCTAGGATATGAATGTAAGAAATGCCATATTTGATCCAAAAAGAAGAAATATAGAAATGGTCATGTATCATGTATAATACGGGCATCTCAGGTTTATATTCTTACCCGTGTTAACTTTGTGTGTCCAAGGATTTAATTCCATGGAAGTTTTTTCAAAGTCAAGGTTGAAAGGAAGCAAAGTATTTCTTACTTTTCTCTATTATTTAATCTGACTATTTCCACTCTACCATTTCTTTTGAATTTTAATGCCCCAAGACGGACGCCTTCTGGAAACTACATAGTAAATTCAATATACTAGTTACTTCAATTCACATCTATATGTGTGTGTAGACTTTTATTACTAATACCACATTCAATATCCATACTTGAACTCAAACCAAGAAATTAGAAGCCTAGAGGAGATTAGTGATACATGGATTGTTGTATACATCAGTGAACTCTAAACCAAACTTACCATATAATTTGTTGCATTGAATAATATATTTATTAAATGTTGGGCAGTTGGGGTATTAGAAGTGAGTCAAATTTTGGATAAGTATATGCAGTTGATCATAAACACAAGTTTTGTCTTTGCTTAGGGCAATTTTGTAGTATGTAGTTTAGAACACAAAGGTGGAATAGATAGCTCATTATTGCAACTAGAATGTTTATTAATGGTTCTAAGTCAAACTTAGCATGATCAACATTAGAAAACTAAAAAAGGACTTTTGAATTACAAAATGTTGACAGAACATTTTTGGATAGTTAGAAGGTCTCTCTATCTAACTATCCCTACTGAAAATCATTATAAATACCACTCTTTCACCTCTTTATATAACATTTAATTTACTGACTTCGAGCAAACTCATCTTGAAGCTTTCCTAAAATTTCTACTCAAATTCCCAATTCCAAAGCCGAGTTTTTACTTAGTACATCCCTTCCTAACATCTTGCATTCCTTTTATATTAAGATGTTGCATTATGATATATTGAGTTTTCGTACGAGTATTGATATGCATGAAATATGCATATACTTTACTTAGTATTTGTTGTGTTTTCCTTGTAAATTACATTTATTTGATTAATTTTATTTTTTGTTTTAAGCAATTATAGAGAAGATGCTTGGGTGATAATACTTACAAAGGACTAGAGGAGTTTGGGAGGGGGGGGTTGAGGTAAATTTGGCTAAATACTGCTTGGTACAACACTGTGTATAAGGATATGCATCTCTTTGAATAGAAATAGATGGTGAGAAGAATAAATATGATCTATCACACAACCGTTTGTTAAGGTGTGTTCTTTGAAAAAACTTTGATGTTGAGAAAATGGTATATTACACGGCCAGAGAGAGATTACATCAAGTGTTGAAAAAGAATTCAAAGGATACACGCTTAGGACATGGACGTAATAGAGCCTATGTTTCTCTCTTAAAAGGCTTGGTGGATATAATACACGATCTGAGATATAGTCTTAGATTATATCCATAATAAAAATCTATAAATAAAGAAAAATCCTGAAATAAAATAAGATATTTTTAGTTTTTTTTAACTTTCTTTTCAAGTTGTATTTAGGTTTTACTAGTCATTAGGGAGAGAAAGTCTTAAAATACATATCTTACAGCTGCTTTTAACAAGAAAGAGATCAAAATCATTCCAAAGAAGTCAATCATTTTCAAGGATTGAGATTATCATCAAGGAATATCTTTACAATGAGTTTTTCTATTGCTTTGTTTATTTTTATAATTTCAAGAATGATTAGTGGCCAAATATTTTTATATTTAGATTAAATGAAACCTTAGCATGTTATTACATCAATTTATTTCAATTTTTATCATCAAAGGATACCATTACAATGAATTTTTTATTGCTTTGTTTGTTTTTTTATAATTTCAAAAATGATTAGTGGCCAACAATTTTTAAATTTGGATTAGATTAAACGTTAGGTTGTTATTACATTGATTTATTTCAATTTTTATAATAAAGAGCTTTATGTTTGGAAAATATTGGCTTTGTTCTTTTGATATATACAAACAGAGCTTAAAATGAATCTAAATTTATATATAGACGCTTTCAGAAGAATATAAGTTTAGATTGACTTAGAAACCTATATTAAAGATTAAATTGGAATCGAGGAATATACATATATGATGCTTCCAGTATTATGGTGACTTTTATGGGATTTCAAAAATCATAACATTAGGATATTTCATGGTCCAAACAAAAAACTAAATATGTAGAAATCAAAGATATAAGATGATAAAAGGTGGAAGTCTATTTTACATGTTATTATTATCTAATTGCTCTGGTTGATTATTCTAGTGACAATCAATTTATTTAGTTTACTTTAATTTCAGTCATAGCTAATCATTCAGTCACTCCTATTTATGAGTAGATAATAGTAGGATAGTTAGATTTATTAGTTATAATTTTTCTCATAGGATTAACCCTCAACACTAGGTACAAAACGATATTTCCACTTGTATATAGTCTTGTACTAGGATAATAGGCAATACTTTAATCAAATTTTTAGTGTTGTGGGGAATAATTTATTATTAAAGATACTTGATCATCATTAAACTAGTTTTCCATTTATGTTTGTTTCTTATTCTTTTATTTTTAAGATTCTTGTGATTGCTATGATTTGATTTTAACACTTGGTGTATGTTAAGGGGCAACTCTTATGATCTTGTTGAAGAGAATCTAGAGATTGAAAACATGTTATAAATGTTAGGAGAGAGGAAAAAGATATTAGTCCCACTTAATCAATAATTTGATAGAATAGAAGGGAGTACAAGGCTATATGGACCATATGAAGCTATCACTGATAGGAATATAGTCTAGCATAGCAAGATTGACGATTACATTGAATAAATTTAAAATCAAACTAACATCATTTAGATGTTACAATAGTTCATACAATTTGACAAATTGTCAAATGAAGATTTCACTGCATATATTGCCAACTTCTTGAAGATGTATGGCACATTTAAAATCTACAAACCAACTAAAGATTCCATCATGTTAAATAAGTTTATATTCTCACTATGGGATTAAAAAAATAATGGTTGAAATTATTACCTATTGCTTCAATCACCATAATAACTTAGTAGAGAAGTTCTTAGCTAAGTACTTCCCTCATGCTAAGACTATAAAGTTAAGGAATGATTTCTCTACCTATTATACAAGACATTATAGGATTCATGGGAAAGATATATAAACTTTCTCAAGAGGTGCCCAAATGATGGGCTATTAACATTGTTGTAAGTTTGGATTTTTATAATGATCCAGAGGATGCAAAAAAACGTATATTTGATGCAACAGATATGTGAACCATAAACAATAAGATTTCAAAAGTTGTTTAAAGAGATAAATGTAAAAAATTAGTAATAGCAATAAAGTAAGACAAAGGCAACTAGACTTGTAGGCATTCACGAGGTGGATGTAATCACAATATTGGCAGATCAAGGAACTTAGAGGAGAATTGATAGCCTAAATGGAGTAGTGTGACCTTCTCAAACATTATATTATGAGTTTTATAAAGGAGGACAAGACAGTAATGAATGTCAAGTTGACAGTCCCTTTGCCAAGTCAACAAACACATAGACTATCTTGAAAACTACCAAAGACAACAAAATAACCCGTAAAATAACACCTACAATCTAGGATGCTGAAATTATTTGAGCTTTGGTTAGAATAACAATGTAGGAGGTGTAAAATAGATACAAGGTAGAACCACTAATAATAATAAAATAACCATTATAATAGCATTTACAAATTGGGATAGTGAAATCATCTTAACTTTAGTCAGAGTAACTAAGTAAGAGGTGTAGAATAGAGAAAAAGTAACCCCTTATATTTCCATATAAACCCATAACTTATCAAGAAGGAAAACTAGATTTGGATTCAGTTATTGAGAAGCTTGCTGATACAACTTCTAAATGATTTGACTAGAGTGAAAGGTACATCAATTGATAATTTCAAATAAGAATCTAGAGTTTTAAATTAAATTATTGGCCAATTCCATAAAATTAAGAGGTTAGAGATCTTTTCATAACTATATAAAGGTGAACTTGAAGGAGTGGGTAATGGCTATCATTAATGATAAGATGAAAAAGGAAGAAGAAAAAGAAGACAACATTTTCATATTTTTTTTGGAAAATTAAATGTAAACATTCTTTAAAATCCATAAAAGGCATCAAAAAGGGACATCACAAGATTGTGCCAAGAAAATAAAGTGAAATGTAAAATACAGTATCCTTCCTATAATCTTTGGAAAGAAACTAGAGAATTAAAGATTCTATGGTCTTTTAAAATGGGTGCCTAATTTTCCAACAACTTGATGAGCTACCAAAGTTTCCATAATCCAACAATGTAACTTGTGAATTAAAGTATGCTTATCTATTGTGTTCTTGTTTAATAATCTTTGATTTCTTTCCCTCTAAATTACATAAACTACACAATTAAGGCTAAGGCTTAGACAAATTCGATCCTTTCCCAGTATGTGAAACTTTTTTTCAGCCCGTTCTAAAACACTATCCCAATCTGTCTCATACCAATACAAACTCAATATATGTTGAATACTAGCCTAAATGGAAGTTGTGTAGCTGCATTTGATCTATAGATGATTAATATTTTCTGCCTTAATATTGTGTAGCTCATATAGGACATTATTGGGTCCAACAACCTTATCCTTTTTTAATCCCTCATAACTACTAGCCAAGTGATGAAGGAGGCTTTTGGTTTTAAGTATCCTTTCCAAACGGTGTTGAACCAAGGAATGCGTGGAATGGTAGGCTTGAGAGCTTTAAGGCATGAAGAGTTATAGTAGTTTCCATTGTTGTTGATGGACCATAAAGGTTTATCAGTTAATAAGGGATTAGGTAGATGGTTGGGAAAATATCTCAGGAGCCTTTAAGCGCCCCTACTTGTAAAGTGCCAAGAGTTGTGCTCAATAACACTCCTAACTCGAGCATGTGAAGAAATTTTAGTAGTAAGTGAAAAATATCATCTTTTGGGCAGAGGGGACTTAGAGAAGCACAATTATCAAACCAGAAGCATGTATCCTCACCATTTCCCACTTGAATTTTGATGAAAGAGTATACAACTTGTCTTTTTCTTAGAATTTGAATGAAAGGCCAAGAGTGCTCTTTCCTTTCTATAAATTTCCATAAGTTAGGTCCTTAAGGTAAAACTTACTTATCTGTTTGCTCTAAAGTGATTCTTTATCCTTAAATAGCCTCCAATTCCTTTTAGTCACTTTCATAGTTTGAAAAGTTTGGATTGAAGTAATTCCAAGTCCCGCTTCCTGCTTCCTCCAACATATGTGTTCGCATTTAATTTTAGCTCCTTTAGAGGTGTCACTTTTGCCCGACTAGAGAAAGTTTCTGATGCATTTTTCAATCTCCTTTTTTATTCTTTTTGGTAAGAGTAGATGAGAGTTCTAATGTGTACAAAGATTGTTTAGTACAACGATAATGAGTTAGACTCCCCTAGCCTGTGAAAGTTCTCTATTCTACCAAGAATTAATCATTTTCTTATATTTCTCCAAGATCTTTAAGCAATCCTACTATTTCAACCTTTTAGAAGAGATGAGAACCTCCATACATTTAAAAGGAAAGCTATGCACATTCAAACCAAAAAATCTGATGAAATCTTCTAGTGTTGGAGATATCTGAGGAGAAATTAACTCTATTATTGCACAGGTTCATGCTTAAGCCAGAAGACCTGCAAAAGATCATAAGATATTGATGCAACATTGAGATAGAATTCTGATGTGCTCTATATAACAGTAAGAGATCATTTGCAAAACTTAAGTAAGTAAGAAAAATCTCCTTGCATTTATGATGGAATTTGATATCAGAGCGCTTAGAGGTATTGAAACGTATGATCCTGTTTAGAATTTCCATAGAAATGACAAAAAGGTAAGGAGATATAGGGTCCTCCTTCCCTTATTCCATTAGAGCCTCTGAATTGCTTAGTAGGAACACCATTGATGAGAATACTGTAAGATGGAGTAAAAATACAGGAATGAATCCAATTAATAAAGAAGTTGGGGAAACCAAGCCATTCCATGGATGTTAGGATGAATTTCAATTGAAATGTGTCAAAAGTTGTGGAAAAATCTATTTTAATAACACAAATTTTAATGAATCTGCTAGAATTGTAAGACATTATCAACTCCTACATTTTGAGTATGTTATCTGAAATTGATCTGCTAGGTATAAAGGCTCCTTGAGAATAATCTAGTTTAAGGTCCCTTTTAATTTGTTAGTAAGAAGCTTTGTAAACACTTCATACACAATATCACAATATGAGATTGGATGAAAACCATTGAGGCAATTTGCATTAAGAAGTTTAGGAATCAAGCAAGTACAGGTAGCATTACTTTCTCTCAAAATTCTTCCAAAATTTAAAATTTTCAAAACAGTTTCCATTATTAGATTACTTGTGATTTTCTAGGTTCTCTATAAGAAATGGGCATCAAACCCATCTAGGCCTGGAGCTTTCATACGATTGAGACTGAAAAATACCAACTTGATCTCCTAGGGAGAATTAGGTTTTTGGAGCTTTAACAAAGCATCCTGAGATAAGGAGATATAAGGACCAATTAGTTTCATAACTTCTTGCAAGCTAGTTAAAACATATGTAGTTGTACCTCAAAGCAAACTCTCAAAATATATGAAAATCATATCCTTCAAGGAGGATTTGCCAGTCACCATTTGATTATTAAAATCTATATGACAATTGATCTTCTAAAAATTTCTCCTTGCTAAGATAAAATTATGGAAGAATTTTGGTATTGAAAGCACCCTCTTTAGCTAGGTGATTCTAGGTTTTTGCATAATAAAAGAATGGTGATCCTGGAGACTTCAACAGTTTTGAAGACAATGCTATTAGGATTATGATAGCATGCCTCCTGAGCTTTCCTGAATTCCTTGTTAGCTTCATAAAGCTTGACAAAGGTTATGGACTGATTAGCTTTATGAAAAGTATTTAGCTTATTTATAAGAATCTAAAGTTTTCTCATAAGTTGGTAAGCATTGCAACCTAATATTTTGTTGCTCTAAACTTCATGCACTAGTTCTATAAACCCATCTTTGTTGATAAGAATGTTGAAGAATTTGAATGGAGCTTTGAAGGGGGTTAGAGGGATGAAAATTATAACTTCCATACTGGAGTGATCAAAACATAACGGAGATCCAAAGAGGGAATAAGAACTAGGGAATTGACTCAACCAAAGTTGATTAATAAGTATTTTTTCCATCTTCTGCCTAATGAGACAATTTCCTTATTGCTTATTGCTCTAAGTGAAAACTCCCTACTGATCTATGATCAGTCAACTCTAGCTTTATAATAGCATTTTCCAACTCTTTGCCAAGATTAGATGAATTAATCCTGTCTCCCTGAACCTATAAGGGATGAAGTACATAATTAAGGTCTCCTGCAATCAAGTAGGGCTTATTTATAGAGATTTGGATAAATCACAAACCCTCTTAGATTTTTGCTCTTTGAAATTCAAAGTTAGCAATATAATTAATAGTATTTTCAAACCCAATCCTTGAGTCAGTGAGCTTGCAGATAAGATAGATCTATTGGTCTGAAGAGCTTAACATAGTGACCAGTATTTTTTGATAATTGTAAGCACATAAGCTTTTAACATTTTAGTGATGATTATGATTAGAACCAAATTTCCAGTCCTTCCCTAAGATTTTCATAAGATTGTGGAGCTTTTGGTCTTTAGTTCTTGTTTCAAGTGATCTAAGTAAGATTGGATTCTTTTTTGGTAAAAGGTCCTTGATAGCTTGTCCCTTATGAGGTTTATTAAGGCCTTTAATAGTCCAAAAAAGCCTGGAAATTTATGAATAGTGGGACTACTAACCCCTTTTAGGTTTCCTCCATTTCCTACAGGATCTTCTGTTGGAAGCTAAAATGAATTGATCATTCCACTCCTATCTCACATCAAAAAGACTTTATTGAGGTGCCTCCTTTTCATGTTCACTGTTAGAAGCCTCAGTATTAGTTTTTCCCTTCTCCTTAATAGGTACGATAATTCTATTTGTGTCCTGTTTATTAAGATGGGCCTTACCTTCAATTGGTAAGGGTTTTCTGGAATAGCATCATTAGTATTATCTTCAATGTTTTGAATTGTAAGATCATCAACTATCCCCACTAACTTATAGTAGTCCCCTGTTGACAATAGTCTCCCTATTGGTTTCTAGATTGACTTTTATAGCTGAGGTTTCCAATTGTAAGTAAACTGGATTTAAACTTTAAGTAGTTCATTGATAGCATTAAGTTTCATAATAGATAAAGCCTTGGGATTTATCTCCACATAGATTCTTGCATTGCATACCTTCTTTAGATTAGCAGTAGTTGAATTAATGGCAATAGGTTTCCCAACTGAACTAGTTAGAAAACTTAAACCATCTAAGGTCCAGTATTTGAGAGGTATATTGTGAAAATTGACCCACAAAGGAATTGTTGCTATGTTATTGCTATCAAATTCCAAACCTGGAACCCATTCATGAACAAAGGTTGTCCTCCAACATGCCAAGGGCCTGATTCCATTATCTTATACATGCTATCCCCATATTTGAGTTTAAATAGAAAGGTGTCTCCTTTAGTGAGCAAGATTTTGTATAGTCCCTTATTTCCCCATTTGTTTAAGCTCAGTTCTACATAAAAGGAAAGTTGTCCTTTTACTCAGGAAGAAGCCGATCGAAGTGTTACTCCAATGTTTTGCACCTTCTTGAAGCATCTCGAGAGGAGGAAAGACAATGCCATCAACTAAGGTGGAGGGGAAGTGTTTTGGTTTTTCAGGGGAGGTTTATGCTAACAATACATTTCTCTGTGTTTTCCTAGCTCCATTCATCCCTTCAAATTTCTACTTACTCATTTCTCTCACAATGTTAGCATCCATTGACTCTTGTTGCGTAGGAAAATGATTTTGTTACACTCATATAGGAGAAGAACCTCCCTCAAAGGCTTCCATGGAACTTTCTTAAGAAGCAACTTTAACTAGGAAGCTGCCAGAAAAGCTTCTGCAAATGGAAAGTTACCATGTAATTTAGAGGGAACACTATTCATTCGAGAGGGAACTTTTCTTTTTTGGTGTATTTAGGACAAATTATTTGTTTAACAACATCTTCATATTATGGATATCCTTCTCTTTCTTAAAAAGATTTATGTTTTATTACTAGTTTTATAAACTCTAAATCTTATAAACTTTTACAAAAATTCATCATTAAAAGGTACACGGAATTTATGCATCATATAAGGAAAAGAGTTACAAGTTAAAAATGACAGGGTACCATAAATGCATAGAAAAGCGTAAATATGATAAGGCTCATCAAATTATTGAAGAATGCCTTCATATGGCACCTATACAACTGTCTGCACATCTATCACCCTATATAATGATAAATACTGAGGAAAGAATTCGGCTAACGACTCTGAATAAGTATTTCTTAGGAGGTAACTTAAACAAATTTAATTTTCATAAAATTTAATTTTTCCTTTCAATTACTTTTAATCAAAAGTAATTGTTTAGATTTTAGATTTAGTTTGGATTGTTTAATTTAATTTTGATCCTTATCTTTAGATTTATTTGGGTAATAACTATTTTGAAATCCTTTTTAGAATGTTAAAATTTGTTTGTGTATTTTTGTTGTGGATTTTATAAATAGAAGGAAAAGAAAGATTATTAATTTTATATATAAGGAGAAAGGAATAACTTGCAAAGAATAAGGGGTTAAATTTTAGTCCTAATTTGAAGTAGACCATGTCATAATTTGGACCATCAAAGACATGATCATATCTCCTCACATAAGTTTAACACGTATGGAATGGACCTTAACATTTCACAAACTTTCTCTTTCAACCTTTCGTTAAAAGATATAGATGGTATAATTTATTATTTTTTACGGGTCCCATGCCATATGTGCATTTTATGTGGCAAAGACCTAAAAAATTAAAAAAATTTGTAAGTTCCATGTTTTATCCCTTTACATTTGTTTAGCAGCTGTTTCTCCCTCTGTCCTTTCTTTCTAAATTTGATTTCATTTGTTTTATCAGTTTCTATTGTTAAACCAGTAAAAGAATACATGAAACATACCATCTCCAATTTCCTTATGAAATGATTGTTTTTGTCCTTCACCTTCGTCCTTCACCTTCCTACCCACAAAGCATCCTCATTTGTAGAACCATTTGGTTGATCTTCTATAGATTTCATGTTACCATAGCGTGAAAATGGTTAAGCCCTAGAATGATAGAGAGGTGATGACAATTGATAAGACATTAAGTGCTAATTAGGATCAAGGTTAGTGTTCCATTGCCATTTTGTTCGTTTATTTCTCTTTTCTCTTGGTAAGCAACCAACTTGTCATTTATAAAGCAACAATCTCGTTGAATCTCTACTTCTGATTCAAAAGAACTCTTCTTCATAAAACTATTGGCAACTTTGATAGAGGGAAGGACAGGCTAACATTCAACTAGTTTAAGATTCTTATTTACAAAAATTTTATGTAAGAAATAAGTGTTTAAGGAGGTAAGATTTCATAAGTTAACTAGGATAAGTTTGACATTTAGCTTTGCATCTCCTAAAATGGGCCTTTCTCTTTTATAGTGTTTAGAGTCTACCATATCTTTGTTCTTCTTCTTTAGTGGAAGTCTTCTTCTTCTTGATTATAGGATAGGGCTTATTGCACTTCCTTCCTTCCTTGTCATTTGGTTTTTTAGTAACCCAACTACTTCTTTAGCAGATGAGTTAGTAGGTATCATGTTCATTTTCAATAGAGGAACTTTGTATGTATATGTATTATAGTAAGACTTAGTCTTCTTGATTTTTTAAGAGCTAAATCACTGTTAACAAAAGAGTCATTCTCAAAAAGAGACCCAGACAACTACTTAGTATTCTTTTTTATATCATAACAATTTTTATCTAAAGCACTTTAATCCATTATACTTCTTTTCATGTTAGAAATTGTAATAGTTTGAAGTCCTAAATTAGAAGAGAATTTGTGATGGGTACCGATGATGCAATTTAGTAAGACAATTACTCTTGGTGAACTTTCCATCTAATGGTTGGGTTTGTTCATTCATCACCTTCTACAACTTATCATGTACCCATTTCAAAACTTTTTATTTTTTGGGTCTTTTCCATATAAGATACACATATGACATGAGACTGACAAAAATTTATAAATAATGTCACCTGCATTTTCTCTAATGGAGGGTTGATGGAGATATTAATTTGGGATTGTTTTTTAATGTTAGGATTTTTCTATGCTTAGTCCTTTGATCAATTGGGTGATTCCTTGACAAAAATATTGGATCATAAAATTCCCTGACATCACTGTACCAAGATTAGCATCTTTTTAGGACCTTTTTTCTTAAGTTAAGAAGATGATATATCATAAGTATTAGCTTTAATTCAAGATAATGCAGTTGTATATTGATGTCTATAATCTTGGATATATATATATATATAATAAGATGTTGAAAAAACTAACATTCTCCACTACTCTTCTTCTCCAAGTTCCAACGTTGATTCCAAGCTCTCCAAGGACAAAGGTAAGCTCTAGCAGGCTTTAATTTGTTCTAGCTATTCCCGGGTCAAAGGGGTTTGTCC
>JANKOE010000004.1:34783144-34793899 GCA_026284465.1 Erythroxylum citrifolium
CTCTATGTTGGTTTATTGTATCTGGTTGAGAGTTTATGAGACAAAATCTTTTTTATAACCTATTGTGGAGTTGCAAAAGCTAAAGCTTAAGTCAATAATATTATTTAATTTTTTTTAAAAAAATCTCATTTATGAAGATCAACTGATTTAATAGAAAACTGACCAATTTATTAATATGTCATCAATCTTACAATGCCTGAAATGATTGGTCAAATCAAATAATTTACCACCTCTAACCAAAAAAACACTAGCACACCTTGGAAAAACAACATTGAAGAAATCAAATTAATAATAGCAATCGACAATGAAAATGTACGTATATAAGTTAGAGAAAATTTAAAAGTGATCAAAAAAGCACCAGCTCTGACAATGATTAGGATCTTAGAAAGCTTAATTCTAGATTACATAGCTTTGATGTTGATATAGTGAATCCCTAAATGGAGCAAGAGAAGAGTGATCAATAGTTTTCTCGGGGTCGCTGGTCAATTATTGGATATGTCAGGTCATAATGATAGTTTGGGTTTATTTTTCATTATGGATGTCTTTTGGTCTCCTTTTTCAGTCAAACTATATAGATGACTACAACTCTTGTTAGTTCTTATTGTTGGTCTCCTAATTCAATAAGTTATCTATGATTTTTTAGTTTTATTTCAATCTATTTACAAATTAGGGTCTGTAAGAGTTGGAAATCCATTAAAGCTTTAACTGTCGACAACAATATATTGTCAAAGGGTATTAAAACAAATTACAAGGTTAAGAGCTCAATTCTTCAATGCTTTTATTAATTAGATGTGTCTTTTACGTTGGTTGACTGGTTTAGTGAATTTAACGAATTAGGAGTATTTCTAGATTTGATTTCATATAACATTATCATTGATTCCTTTTACAGAGTTGGGAGAAAGTCCAATAATTTTGGAAGGTAAGCTACTATCAAGATGTTGTTGGTTTTTGTGATGAAATGATTGAGAGTGGACTAAAGCTTAATGTGGTAATATGTCAAGCTTTCTTGCTAGAAGTTTCAATGTGGAATATTTGTCTAGGACCTTGCACAGTCTTAATTTACGGTCTTTTAAGAGGGCATTGTTTAATAACAACACCATATTTACTTGGTCATATCTCTAAATCCATAAAGGAAAAATAAAAAAATAACTGATAGGCTAATATTTTACATATTAGTTAGGATCTATGTACTTGGAATTTATCACCTTTTTAGTATGTCTTATATAGTTTTTATTATATTTTCTATTTTAAGTTTGTTGTTTTATAGGAGATGAATTTGAAGGATAAATGCAAGATTTGGTGTAACTTTCTTCATAGTTTTTCAATTGATGATGTTTTCGAGCCATTTGGAAGATAAGAAGATGGACAACAAATTTGTAAAAGATTTCAAAAGTTGATCTTAACCAAGGGAAGGCAAAAAGTGAAGAAGTTAGAGGAGAAAATCACAATAGGCACTAAACCTAAAACATAACAATCACTTGTCTTTTACAAAGGTCTTAAGAGCTAAGATATATGACCAAATTGGTATTAGACTTCTTTCTTTTTTAAAAAAATTGTAAATTAGATTAAGCCGTGAAAGGAAATAACAATTGTTACAAGCATTAACTATCCCATCAAATGAATAGGTTAACAAACTACTATGATGGTATTACAAAGGATCAAACACAAGTTTACATGATAACATTAATCCCATGCTGACATAAGATTAGAGCTAATCTACATTTTGTCTTTAAAGGTGACAAAATGTAACTTGATTACTTTGATTGTTTCCTTGTGTATCCTTGAAAGTTATTTCTCAATGTCCTTGAATATTCTCATATTCCTTTCATCCCATACAGCTTGTATTAGATATGACATAGCAATGAAAAGGCATCATTACTTTGTTTTATCATGCGATTTTAAAGCTGAATACCAAACTACAATCCAATACCACTCATAAAATGCATCTCCTAAGAAACATCTTTAAGTTATTTTGCGGGAAAAAGTGCTAAATCAACACCAATTATGATATATGCTAGGTTTCAATTACATAGCAACTGGCAAAGAGTAAAGAAAGTAGAACAAGACTGGTGCTGATCTTAGATTTATAACCAACATCAATTTTCAAACCTATTTTATGTAATAATAAAAATCTTCAACTTTAAGTCACTTAGAATTCTATTTTTGTAACCCTAGCTATAAAAACTTATATTTGAATTAATTTTTGGACTTATAGTAGACTTTTATTAGACCTAGACTTCTATTTGACTTTTATTATATATATAACCAACCTTAGCAGATTTGAGAATAAATCCTTTTGGATTTATAGGGAGAATCTCTAAATTCTCTTAATTTATAGTAAAATTCTTTTAGTTTTAAATTAGTTTTCATAATTTTTGTTCTTGTTGAATCAAAGAGGAAGATTTGGAGCAAGGATTGTAAAAGCCAGTGACAACTCCTCTTAGCTTCTTTCTTCTACTCTTTTCTTCAATAATGGGATTTATTTCTTTATTTTTTATTATATTTAATATCTAAAAAACTTAGTTAAGGATACATGTAATTTATAAGGATTCATTCAATTATTTATATATGGTTTAATTTCTTTAGTTTGATTTTTCTTGTTTATCTTAATTATTAGACATCATATATTCAATCATATAGATTGTATGATAAACTGATAAATGATGTATGATATGTTGACTAGGAGATTAAATACTTTAGGGCTAGAGAATAATGATATACTAGACTTTAGTGACAATTATATAGATTAACTATACTTAATGAGTTTGATTAAATTAAAATGTGAATCAATAGATGATATTTACCTAGTTAGATATAATGCTAGAGGCAATAGATAAGGGGACCTCATCTCCCTATACTTATTCCCTCTAGTCTCAGAAGTTCTATAGAAATTGCTTAAGAGAAATGCTACTAGGAAAGGAGTATTTAAATTTCACTCTTAATGTAAAAAGCTTGATATTGTCAGTCTGAGCCTTGCTGATTACATTTTTGTCTTCTCCAAAGTGGACATTCTCTTGGTCACCTCCATCATAAAATTTTTTAAAGTGCTTTAAAGAATGTCAGGCCTTGCAATCAATAAGGACAAGTCCAACTTATTTATCTTAGCAAGTGCAACAAAATTAACATTAGATTTAAGATGAATTATCTACTTTTTAAGTACCATAGAATTCCTATTTCCTCTATTAAACCTATCTTCTCAGACTTCAAATGTCTTCTTGACCAGATTAGGAGCAAGATTGATAGTTGGACTTCTATCACTATCCCATGTTTATGTCAACTAATCAACTATGTGTTATCTTTTTAAGTACACTTTGGGCCTATCACACTGTATTTTCCCAAGCCATTATCAATATAATAGAAAAATGTTTCAAAATTTATTATGGTCAGCTAGCAGTAACAAAGCAAGAAACGAAAAAATAAGTTGATTTGATGTTTACTTACTTAGAAAGCATAATGGTCTGGGAATTCTACCTATCAGGAGCCTCAATTTTATTCTTTTAGTCAAAAGACTATAGTCAAGAGCCTCAATTTTATTCTCTTATTCAAAAGACTATAGAGACTTATCCAAAATTAGCAAACTCTATAGGTTTAATGGGTGCACACATACTATATAAAAGTTCAAAACCAATTGGCTGCTAAGCTTCTAGCAAATGCTTCTTACCTCATAAATCATTTATTCAAGTCGAGACAAAACATTAAGGACTCCTATAGATCCATTTTTAAGAATGGTAAGAGTACTTCATTATGGTATAATCATTGGAGCCCTTTTGGTCCCCTGGATTCTGTTATTGAAGCTACAATTATCCCATTTAAGGTCTCAGTTATTAAAGATCTATCAATCAACTACCTTGATAGATTCATTCATGTAACAAACTTTTCCCAATTCCTTCTCAACTTCATATTAAAAAGCTCAAATGAAGATTCTATTTTATGGAGTCTCACTTCGTTTAATAGCTACACAAACAAATCTTGCTGGTCCCTTTTTAGCAACCCCTTTTGTGTTGTACCTTAAGACAAAATAGTTTGACTAAAGCATAATTCACCTAGATCTCCAGCTAAACTACGGCTAGCTATAAAAAATAGACTGCCAACCTTAAATAGATTAGCTAAATTCTTTTAGCTACCTAACTAATTCATACTTTGTAAATCGTATCTTGGAAATATTGAGCATTTATTCTTTCAATGCCACTATAGCAATTACTTTTGACAGGCAATCCTTCAACTTTACATTGCCAACATTCCTCCTATCCTCTGGTCTAGCATTATTGAATGGAACCAAAATATTAAGATGAAGTTTGAAGGGTATTTATGGATCTTCATATTGGCTTTTAGCTACTTAGTCTTTGAATATAGGATGAAAGGAGGAAAAGGATCTTCACTATTAATGCCAGCAGTAAAGAAAGCCTTTTACATGCTCTATAAGGTAGAATTAGAACACACATCTTTGTTTATAAGGATAAGCATTCATTCACCCATCAACAGCTTACGAAGTGGAGAATCAATTAGCACTATCTTACACTACATAATAGTCTTTTGCATTATTATAAGATTTTATTTATCATCCTTTCCTTGGATTTTATTGTATACTCTTAGAACTCCCCTTCTTAGCCTTTGATGGCACTAATGTATTTGTTATTTTTCAAAAAAGTGTGAATTGGAAGCTCTTATCTTGCTTAATTGACTTTTCAATTAGTATTATAAGGGAGTCTATATATAAAATAAAGAGATAGGGGATAGGAGAGCCCTTGCACCCTTACCCACTTATAAACATATTTTTTGGCTCTCCATTCATTAATACTTCATAAGAAGTGTTTCTTATGCGTTAACTCATTCAATTGACGAAAGTTCCAAAAAATCCAAAAGATTTTGGGAGAAGCTAGATATAGCTATATTATATTAAGTCAAAGGCCTTATAAAGTCTACTTGGATAACATAATTTCTATTAGAATGCTTCCTCCTATAACCTTTAAAAATTTCTTAAGCTATAAGTATACTGTCGCCTATCATTCTTCCTGACATGAATGCTCTTTCAGAACCTTTAATGAGAGATTTTAGCACCAACATAAGCCTTACAACAATTATCTTTGAAATGATTTTATCTATAGTATTACAATATGAGATAGGTCTATAGTCCTTAAAGGAACAAAGTTTTTATACCTTAGGAATTAGAAAAATGTAGATTTTGTTGACGTCCATCAATGTATTACATTAACAAGGAACTTCAAAACAACTTTAGTGAATATGTCCTTGAAGTGAGGACATGCTTTTTGGAAAAATAACACAATTAAATTATCAAGTCTAAAGTTCTTACTATGATAAAGCTCAAAGACAACTCTTTTATAATCTCTAGGGGTAAAAACTTGGACCAAAGCTACTATCTCCTCCTCATAGATATAGCCTAAATTAAAGGATTTAAGAATGGGCATGGTTAAGTCTATATAGGTCATGAAGGGTCCAAAGAGTTTTGAAAATATTGATATCATCATGCTTCAATTCCACTTGGGTTTGAGCTATAATTCCATCCTACTTTACTAAAGATGTGATAGGTTGAAGTTCCTCCTAGCACTAATGGTTTTATGAAAAAGGAAGGAATTCCTATCACCCTCTTTTAGCCAGTGTACATGGGACTTCTACTTAAGAAGTGAGTGAAGAATGTCCAATGACTGGGAATACTCCAATAAAGCTTCCTTCTCCTCCTTTTATAAAGAGGGATCAGTAGGATTAAGAAGTAGTTTAGCTTAAATTGCCTTTAATTTGCTAACAATAACAAAGATGGAACTGTTTCCCAATTTTTGGTTGGGCTTTTAAGCTCAAACTTGACTTTATCAAACTTTATCATATAGATGAAAGCATAGCTCTCTCTGAAATCATGGCTTATTCCAAATTTTATAGCTTCCTCAAATCTTTTTATATTAGTTAGGTACTTATTAAATTTAAAAGGGACTTTCATAAGGATAAGTGAAGTTTTACAAATGAAAGGGTAGTGGTCTATAAAAAAGGGGTTTGAGAAGAATGCTGAGTTAACGGAAATTTCTATTGCTAATCCACATTTCATAAGAGCTATGTTAAGTTTCTTCCTTATGTACTATTGGCCCTCTTATTTATTACTCTAGGTGTAATAATTCCCTTCAGTCTTAAGATTTGTCACCTTTATCTCCCTAATGTAGTTACTAAAGTCTGCATTGAGATTGTTCACACATATGTTCCCTTCTACATCTGAATAGTTTAAGGTGTTATTAAAATTAACTATACTTATAAAAAAGGAGAATTGGTTGAGTTGTGGATGCTTCTTAGGTTACTTTATAGCTCAATTATCTTAAAGGCTAGGTTTTCTCTATATAGAAAGGAGATTACACAATCAACCTATTTAGTAAGTAAAGTAATAATTGGGTGTATAATCTAATTTCTAAAAAATAGAGGGGTAACTCAAAACTTTATTAAGATCATAGGAAAACATAATTCTTTCAAAATGATGATGCATGATATATAATGATGCACTCATGATCAGTTAGGAATTTGAGTTTCTTTCTTCATCTTGGTTTCTAATAAGCCTGTAAGCAAGGGCTTCATTTTCTTTAATTGATTTTAAAGAATTAACTACTTATGGTAGTTGATATCCCCTTAAGTTCTATGTTATAATATACATTTAAACATTAAGGCTCTTTGAGCCTTTTTGCTCTCGTCTCTTCTTTTCACTCTTGCAAGTTCTAGGTTTGAAACCATTTCCCTCTGCTGAATACTCATTGTTAAACTTGTTAATGATTAAAAGCAATCTTGTGGTTCTATTTCTACATTGATTTCATGGTTAGCTACTTCCCCTTTTTGTTAGACCCCCAGCTTTGTCTTGGTCTTTTCAATAGGAATTGCTTCCTTTTTAGAGTTGGTCAAGTGTGCAACATTTTGGTTATTAAGTTCTAGCTTAGTTTGGCTGTCAAGAGTAATGACATTTGAGGAATTAGCTCCTGTAAAGTTATATTCTTTTAGAGATTGCTTCTCTTGACATCTCTTGACATGTGGGATCTTCTTTATCCTTCTTAGTTTCTTATTGTTTAGTGGGATTTCCATGTTTAGAAGATCATCATAACCTCCTCTTTTAAATATCTTTCTAGTTGGTTTCCAAATTTTACCTAGCTTAGCCAAGGATGGTCGCCATTAGTAAGATACCTTCTTAAAATCAACATATAGAGAATTGTTATCTCCTAGTATGAGTAATGGCGTTTCATTTGGAAGTTCCTTACTTAAATCTAGCACTACATATAAGTAAGTATAACATATTCTTTTAAGTGAAGCTGTTTGTTCATCTGTAGCACTTAGTGAGCCTATACAACTAGCTAAGTAACTTAAACCTTTGGTGGATTAGTATTTAAGTGATATGTTATAAATATTAATCCAAAGTGGAACTTGTTTGACCATTATATATTTAACCTTCATTTTAGGATTCCAAAGTTGGAGATGGATTTGCATGCTATAAAGATACTATAGCCCTTTGTCCAGGACCTTTTGTGCAGCCTTCTTCAAAGTGAAGTTGAAGAAGAATAATTTTTCTTCCAAAATAAGGGTTTCTTTCAATCACATTTGCTTCCATTTAGCTAATGCCTAGGTAAGAAGAATGGAAAATGCTAGTCTTTTCTTTTGAAATATCTGACTAGTATAACATTCCACTTACTAACTCCCTTTTTAAAGACTTCATGAGGGGGAGTTATAATTGCATATTCTTCAATTAAGTCTTGTGGAAAAAGCTGAAGCTTGGTGGGGAGGGACTCTCTTACCACCTACCTCTAACTGAACCTTATAACGCCTATATTACTATAGTAATTTGAGAGAGAGCTAGGTTCTCTATAGAAGAGGAGTTAACATATGTTTTTTTGGGTAAGGGTCTTTAGTAGCACATATGGGTTAGAGATCATAATATTTAGGGCTCTCTTGGGTTAGAAGTCAAAGGGGAGGTGTTGGAAGGAGCTGAGGGTAGTGATAGGAAATCAGCAGAGGTCATGGTGGTTACCGAGGAGGAAGTTTGCTGAGGATGTGACATAATACTAAAATAGGAAAAATCTTCAGAAAGTTAAGTAGGATTTTTTTAAAAAAATCATTATCTGAAATGATAAATTAAACTGGTAGGAAATGCAAAAAGGCAAAGATGTCCTTTATAAGAATAAAAACTAAGAATTAGTAAACTCAAGACAAGAGGAAGCTTGTCTAGGCAGAAAAAGATTAGGAAAATGCTTTAAAAGAAATGGATGAACACCAGAGGAAGATGTTGATGATTTATTAAACTACAATTGGAAAAGAGGGGATACAAGAAGGAGCACAAAACAACCCTAAGTTAGAAAGAAGCTAGAGCTTTTTTGACTAGTGAACCAAAAAAATCATTGTCTGAAACGATAAATTAAACTTGTAGGAAATGCAAAAAGGCAAAGATGTCCCTTATAAGAATAAAAACTAAGAATTAGTAAACTCAAGACAAGAGGAAGCTTGTCTAGGCAGAAGAAAATTAGGAAAATGCTTTAAAAGAAATGGATAAACACCAGAGGAAGATATTGATGATTTATTAAACTACAATTGGAAAAGAGGGGATGTAAGAAGGAGCATAAAACAACCCTAAGTTAGAAAGAAGCTAGAGATTTTTTCACTAGTGAACCAAGATAAATTTTGAATAATAGAAATTTTTTATGTTATAACTTTAAAACTCTTCAATTTTTCTCTTTAAGTTTATATATGCCTTCCTTTGGATCCTTAGTTATAAAATCACAAAGAAAAACACATAAAACACAAAATAAAAACAACTATAGAACTTATAAATCAATTTTAAAATCTAATTAAAACAAGTCTCCATCAAATGCAAACTAATTACATAAATTAATTGGTCCGTAATACCAAAATGTAAATCTAAATAAACTTAAAGTTCTTAAACTTGTGATTGTATTATCCCTCAACAAGGGCTTCTTTATGAGTCTTTTAAATGAAATCCTTCCACAAACTTGATTAATTTTCAAAGAAATACAATTACTTCATATTCATGATAATCATGAGAAGTATCTTTTAGCGTATCCTCGCCTCTCATCTTAACTGTCTCCTTTACTCTTTCCTTCATTCTCACATTTTTTGGAACTTTGACTTCATTCGTTGTGGCTTCCTATAAAATATTAGAACAATTATATTGTTCCTCATCTTTAATAAACATAAATAACATTTTATTATTTGAAAATAAGAGTTCTTCATCTTTAATCCTAAGTATAAGTTCACCTTTTGTAACATTGATTATTAGACTTGATATACTTAGTAAGGTTTTATCTAAATTTTTTTATATTTTCATATCCTCTTAAATATCCAGAATATAAAAGTATGTTGGGAATATGAACCTACTAATTTTTATCACCATGCTTTCCTTAAAATCCTTAGGAATTTTTATTAAATTATCAGAAAGATACATTATCTTCCTACTGGGTCTTAGTTCACCAAATCCTATCTTTTAAGTATAGAATGAGACATTACATTTACACTTTCTCCTAAATCTATTAATGCCTTACTGATATAGGAAACACTAATTATGCAAGAAATATTAAAACTACCTAGATTACCCATCACTGATAATATGGTGTCTCAAAAGACTTCGATACTGCCTTAATTTGATTTTGTCTCCGTAATTTCCTCCTCAGGGTCCACATCTTTTGGATCTTTTACTTTTGTATCTTCTTTAAAGTTCTCTTTAGTACTATTCTCTTCCTTCTTGATTGCTTCATATTCTTTTTGTGTATAGATCTCTTCCTTCTTGATTACTTATTCTAATCTTGCATAATAAAGAATTCTCAGCAAATACTCAATCGTTGGTGTCTTTACCTTGCTTTATTCTTCCTTATTTTTGTTAGTTATTGGATTTTCTAAAACTAATTTCTTCCCTAAAAAGACACCAAAAACTAATTTCATGATTAGTAAAGTTGTCACTTATGATTTTATATGGTTACTAGGTATGGTCTACAAAAAAAAGTGTGATAGAGATAGTGATAAAAATGAAATGGAAATATAAAAAGAAAAATTCATGCCAATTGGAAAAAAGAGAGAGAAAAAGAAAAATAAAAAGAAA
This sequence comes from Erythroxylum citrifolium, assembly GCA_026284465.1. Lineage (NCBI taxonomy): Eukaryota > Viridiplantae > Streptophyta > Magnoliopsida > Malpighiales > Erythroxylaceae > Erythroxylum > Erythroxylum citrifolium. The sequence continues at coordinate 34,793,226 of JANKOE010000004.1, forward strand.
ATACATGTAAATTAATTAAGAAAAGTGTTAAGAATTGACTGGAATAATTTTATTGCATTTAAAAACAATGAAAGAAGATAAGATTTCTTTTTCCAAGATGTGAAGTAGGGAATATTTTTGTTTATCGATTTCTTGGTTTTTAGCTCTCCTAATTGCGAATATATTTGTTTTTCCTATTCCCTTCCTTTGTCATTTTTTACCCTTTTAGCCTTATTACAACCTTCATGAAAGACTTTTTAATTTTTACTTGTATATATCTATTTTTTAGTTAAAATTAGATCATTTAAGTCTATGGTAACTTTAATTTTATATAAAGATGACTAGTGGACCTTATCTAAATTTCAAAAACTTATATGAATTAGTGATACCTTATGAGAATTTTTTTAAGTCAAAATATTTGTTGGGTCCCGTTTTCGGAACCCAACTCTTAATAAAATACCATCATACTTGAGCGTGGTAACGATTCCAAAACCCAACTCTTCAGAGAACCAAAACTATCATCGTTTCATTTTCTTGCTCTGATACCACAACTGTTAGGTCCCGATTTCAGAACCCAACTCTTGCGAATATCATCAAACTAAACTTGAACCTGCCTACTACCTTGTAGGGTTCTTTCCATGAACCCTTATTAGACATCATTCCACAAAGGTGGCGTGCCCACAGAAAGTCAACAT
>JANKOE010000004.1:34873877-34892275 GCA_026284465.1 Erythroxylum citrifolium
AAAGAAACGTGATAATTATTAATAAAAAACGCATTAAAAAGCTTATAAATTATGCATATTAACCTAATTATCATATCAATTAATTTATTAAGTAATATGTTGCATAATCAAATATTAATATTATATAGCGTGATATGGTTTTTATTCATATTATAATTATCTCTTTTTTTAGAAATTAAAAAAAATCTCATTAAAGAATGGTGTAATACAGAAATAGAATAAGCTTGGGAATCCATGCTCCCATAACTCAGATAAGCAAAGATATGTGCACGTGCCATGAGGCCAAAAACCAAACGGGGTAAAAACAAAGAACCCCTTTACCCTAATAAAAAACATATTTCCAATTAAGATTGTTGACGAAAACAGCGAGGGCGAGGAGGGCAATCAGATGACGAAGGCGATGAACGGACTGCCCAACGATAAAGGTAGGCTGAAGATCACCAATTGATTGAAGCATTTAGAAGAAGATCTGAGTCCTCTTCCATGTGGCAGGTCCCGAAAAGCCGACAGGGACTAGCCTAAAGGGGAGGTCAGAGATGCGAAGCAACAGGTTATGGGTAAGAAAATTCATGCTTCATATGAAAAGAAAAGTTTTAGACAATCCTTGATCCTCCTTTTGGCGTGCAGATATAGAGATGAGCCCAGATCAGTGTCGAGCTGGCCGATTGGGAAAGAACAGAGACTCCAAAAGTCTGGGCGACATCGAGCCATGAAATAAGAGAGGCCAGGAATAATTCAGGTATGCCTCTGACGAGATAAGATCTCGATAGAAGATTTCCCCGGAGAAAGGGGGAGATCATAACTCTAGAACTGAGATGTACACTAGATTCTGCATAGCCTTGTGTTGGGGATTGCTTGACATTTCTCTGGGTCTTAGATCCTCCAAACGTAGGCCATTCGGCCACTACAGTGTAGGTGTAACTGATTGGTAATCAGTTGCTCTCTAATATTAGTAGTGATGGTCTCGGTAAGAGAGTTTATAGGAGTTCTCTGGTTTAGAAATCTTCTGCAGTTCCTTTCCTTCCAAAGAAACTAGGCACATATAGCCATTGACAGTAGAACTATGTCCTTGTCCTGTTTCGGTATGGTCAGTTTAGGAAGTTCTTGCAGAATGTCAAGGAGTCGCCAGGCAGTGAAGTCAGGGGCACTGAGAGTAGAAATTGTGAACCAGAGGGTTCGAGAAAAGCTACACTTAAAAAAGAGGTGGTCTCGGCTTTCATCCTCTAGTTGACAGAAAACACATTGCTTATGAGAATTCAGGAAAGTAAGTCTGTCCATCGTACTCAGCCTATTTCTCATAGCCAACCAGAGGAAAAAGGTTACATTTTGTCTGAGAGTAGTATTCCAAACCTGACGATACCATGCAACCCGGTTATTTGGTCTTGCCCTGAGTTTCCTAGCAATCCGAGGGGTAAGCTATGAAATTGGGAGGCCTCTCCAAAAATAGATATCCCTAACCCCATGTCTGATGAAAGGAGGGATGTTGAGGTTGGTTTGCTCCTCCAAAGATAGAGTCCACCCTCTATTAGATATGATAGCATTGAGTTTGGCATTCTTGGGGATGCGGAGTAGGAGGGAGTTAGCCAAACCGTTTGAAATTAAGGGGCCATTTCCAGTCCAATCATCAAACCAAAAGGAGAGAGTGTCCCCCTCCCTTATTTGACAAGTTATATGCTGATAAAGTTCTCCCCTCATCCCTAGTAGTTGGTTAAAGAACCAAGTGTATATGGGCTTAATTTGTAAGGACCAGAAACTCCTACCTTTCAATATATAGGTATGCATCCACTTGACCCACAATGATTCCTGGTCATACAAAATCCTCCAGATCCGTTTAGACATAAGGGTCCGATTCTTGTTAACTAGGGAATCAATTCCCAATCCACCTTCTTCTTTGGGTTGGCAGACAGTTTGCCAAGCTACCTTAGCCAGCCCTCTTCCACCATCCTTGTTTCCCCACAGGAACTGTTTCATCAGCCTTTCTATTGTTTTAGAGAGGCCTTTGGAGAGGAATATGTAAGAGCTTCAGTAGTTGCTCATAAACAGGATCACAGATTTGAGGAGTTGGAGTTTACCTCCATAGGATAAAGCTTTATTGGCCCATGAGCCCAGTTTATTCTGAATTTTTTCTACTAGAGGAAGGCATTCACAAAATCTGAGCCTCCTTGAGGAGATAGGGATCCCCAAATAGGTAATAGGAGGGGGTTTTATTACCATTCCAGTTGCATTAGCTAAAACACTGGAGAGACGGAAGGCGCTTTTGGAGAGAACAATGAAGCTTTTATGAAGATTAGTGCATAATCTAGACATCTCTTGAAATTGATTAAGAGTGTCCATCAGGAGTGAAACCGAAGGCAGGCTAGCATGGCATAGGAGGATGAGATCATCTGCAAAACATAAATTTGTTAGTGAAATCTTTTTACATTTCGAATGGAATCTGAACCGAAGCTCCCGAGAGATGTTGTGCTTAAGCAGTTGAGTAAGAACTTCCATACATAGGAGGAATAGGTAAGGGGAGAGGGGATCCCCCTGCCTAAGGCCTTTCCTTCCTCGAAACAGCCCTGTAGGGCTCCCATTAACCAAGATTCCATAGGAAGTAGTAGAAATACATTGTCTGATCCAATTAATGAACATTGGAGGAAAATTCATTTCCTTCAGCACCTTCATTAAGAAACCCCAGTTAACACTATCAAAAGCTTTCTGTAAATCTACCTTAATGGCACAATTTTGGGGGGACCGCTTGCAGGTGTACCCTTTTAGAAGTTCTTGGACCAAAAGGATATTGTCACCAATGTCCTGTTTTGCCAAGAAAGCTCCTTGATTCCCACTAATGAGGAAATTTAAGACCCCCTTCATTTTATTAGCCAATATATTGGCTATGATCTTATAAAGGAAATTGGTGCAAGATATAAGCCTGTAGTCTGTCCAAGATTCTGGGCTGTGGATTTTAGGAATTAGGCAAAGGAAAGTCTTATTGATTTCCTTGAGTAGAAAGCTATTTAAGAAGAATTCCTTAACAGCCTCCTTGATAAGCCCACCCAAGTAAGGCCAAGATTCCTGATAGAAGAAACCATTTAAACCATCCGAACCAGGAGCTTTAGAACCATTCATGCTAAATACCACCTGTTCAATTTCCTGATCCATGACAGGGCTAGTCTGCCTGTAAGATTCTTGGTCTAGGATTTTGGAAGTTACAAAGTGGCTGAGTTCTTGCTCAGAATGGATAGAGTCTGACCCCAGAAGCTTACTGAAAAAAGATAGGGCATCCCTTGCTAGCTCCTCTTGACCAATCACCTCCCTGCCATCCTCAGATTTAATGGAGTTGATTCTATTAGTATGTCTTCGGGTTAACACGGTATTGAAAAAGAACTTAGAGCATCTGTCCCCTTCCTTGAGCCAAGAAATCCTAGATCGTTGCTTCATCAAAGAGTGTTGATTAGATACTACCTCCAAATACCTCTTAAGGGCCTCCTTCTCAGCTATAGCTATGTTTGCATCTGAAGGGTTATCTGCCAAATCTTGTTGTAAGGAATGAAGCTTGCCCCTAGAAATGTCAATCTCCTTGGAAATATTCTGCCCTCTCTGCTCGTTAAGAAGTTTCAACTCCTGCTTTATGGCCTTTAGTTTTTGAACACATATGTATTGCTTTGTTCCATAACATCTAAAATCCATGCCTTTCTGAATGGCTGCATGAAAGCCCTCCAGATCAGCCAAGAAATTGTTGAATCTAAAGGGATGCTTCGACTGTTGGGTGGAGAAGAGATCCAAAAGTTTAATGGGAGAGTGGTCAGAGAATCCCGGATCTAGGAACTTAGCATAACTGAGAGGAAAAGAGGAGAGCCATTCCCCATTAACCATTAGCCTGTCAAGTTTTTTCCTAATATGCCAACTACCTCTTTGCTTGTTGGACCATGTAAATTTATGACCTATAGCCCGTAGGTCCATCAGCTCAACATCCTGAATGCAATCATATAGATCTGTAGTGTAATTCCGTATATTAGAATTCCCCTCAGCTTCAGATCTGAATAAAGTGGTATTGAGATCTCCCCCAATCATCCACGGGGAGCTTATTGAAGGTTTGAGTCTCCGAAGAAAGCTCCAGATATCAAGTCTCTGAAAATTAGTATTGAAACCGTATATGAAAGTAGCTATAAACCCTTTGTTTTCTGATTTAAACCAAATTTTCGTATGCAAAAATTGAGCATTGGTTTCCAACACTTCCAGTTTCACAAAAGAATCATCATAGGCCACAACAATCCTCCCATAAGCATGGCATAGATGATTAGAAACAAGTTGCCAATTGTTTCCCAAACTACTTAATTTACTAAGATTTTCCTGTTTAAGTTTGGTTTCCAACATACAAATAACCCAAGGAGTCTCCTGCTTCACAAAGTCCTTTAAAGCACAAAGCTTAGAAGGATTATTTATTCCTCTCACATTCCAAATAACCACAGACATCATTAATTGAGTTTACCTTTGGAGCTTTTCCTACTGCTCCTTGTGCTCTTTCTAGATATGACTGATTCTAATAGAGCTTCATGATTCATAGCTATTGGCCTCTCAAGAGGTGCAGAACTGCATTCCACCGTGTTTTCCTCAGAATAATCATCATTTTGGTTAGATTCAATAGGAAGCTCTTCATCCCCTCCTTCCTTCATTTCAGTAGTGTTTTCAGCTGCGGGTTTTTCACTATGGTTGCAAATTATTGGATCTTCCTCCTTAGAACTGGTGGAAGGACTGGAAACCTCCCCTCCTTCCCTCATTTCGGTTTTGTTTTCTGCTGCTAGGTTGTCCCTCGGTTTGCAATTGACTACATCTTCCTCCTTTGGAATGTTGGTAGAGCCGGAGCAAATTTCTGTGTCATTAGGATCCTTCCTTTGCTGTGCAACTTCCAGCAATGACACCTCCTTTCCCAAGAGTGTTTCAGTCTCATTATCCTCAGGTTGTTCAATTCCCATCAATTCCCAATAAGTGCCTTGAGTGAAAAGTTTACCTGTCGATATCCAAGCCTTGCCTTGGGTTCTAAGGGAGGGCTTCCATTGATAAGTAACCAGCACACGGTCCTCCTGAAGAGAATTACCATCAGCCAATCGGAGAATAGGAATGCTTTCCTTCAATTCTGTAGATAAATCCATACTCACACATAATCTTGCGAAACCAATTCTTTTCCTCAATGCTGTGTTCTCATCCATTCAAATTGGTTTGCCCAAGTAGTTTGCAAGCAGACTCAAACCTTTAGTAGTCCAATACTCTAAGGAATATTGTGAATATTAACCCAAAGTGGAATGTTCTTCGTTTGTATTTTCTCAAGCTCCATTCCCGGTTGCCATGTTTGTAGAAAAAGGGGAATTTGGGACACATGCCAAGGCCCCTCTTCAATTATATCTTGATAGAACCAACGCTATTGTGCATTCAAGCGCTTCGTCTTAGTTCCCAGTTTCGTCTACTTTCGGCTACGCTATTCTCCATTCAAGCCCTTCGTCTTAGCTCCCAGTTTGTCTTAGTGTCCACATGGTCTTAGTTCTTTAATTTTTATCTTGGAATTATATAATAATATAATCAACTAGATCTATTAATAGTATTATGATTTATTCATTATATTTATTATTATTAAAGAAAGATGATAATTAGAAGGGTCTCAGTCATGTAAATCATATCTCCAATCCCTGTCTGTTTTTCTGTTTACACTAACTTCTCCAACCAATAATATCTGTCACGTTATACTTAATGAACTCAGCCAATGATCTGTCTGTTTTTTAAATATGTAGTCTCACTTTCTAATATTATTATTATTCAAAAATAAATTTCTTATTATTTTTCTTATTATAATTAATTTGCTAATTATTATTATTATTATGACTATTAACACTTGTGTTATGGTTATTATTATTATAATTATTATTATTATTAATCTGTGACTATTAATATTATTATTATTGTTATCATACATTTTGTATTATTTTTTATTATAAATTAATTATTTTTTCCTGAAAACTTCTTGAAATACTTTCTTTTCCTATCAACTATTGGAAAAATATATTATAAACTTTTTCAATTTATTCTGTAAGTGCTTGTATCAAACAGTGAGAGTAATAGTTTACAGTTCAAAGAGAAAGTCGACACGCCTAATTAATTTCGGTCATAGTTTTCTATCGTTTCAAATTGGCTTACGCTTCCGTCTGACTTTTCTATCGTCCCACTTTGGCTTGCCCTACTGTCTGCTTTTGGTTTTTCGCTTCCATCTGCTTTTCAGTTTTGCGCTTCCGTGTGCTTTTCCTCCGTCTTACTTTCTATTTATGGCTTTTCCCCTACTTATTATACAATTTAAATATTTAAGTTACGTAATAAAAGATTAATATTATATAGTGTCATATCGTTTTTGTTTGACCTCCTTGATTGACACACTTGACAAATGCGCATAATATACTGTATAATAACAGATGAATATTTTCCACTTCGTCTTAGTTTTTGCTTCGTCTTACTTTTCTCTGTATACTTCCTATTACTTTTGCTTCCGCGCTTGCCAAACGCTTTGCTAAATTCAACGGCTCCGTATTAGTTTCACTTCGTCTCTCTTTGTCTTCGCATTTCATCTTATGTTTGTCTACGCCCTTCGCGTGATTTTTGCTTCTCTGCTTCATTTGTTCCAAAAGATCAAAGAGGAAGTTCTCTTCCCCTTGTTGAACTTCATATTTCTGAATATGTAATTGATCACCTCTTTCAATGTGACTTTCCTTCCTTCTTTGGAGTTGCAGAGCTCTGAAACCACGAATCTTCCACTTGGATTATGCTCATTTAACTCTAATAAAGTAGTTGAAACTTCATTTTGCAGCTTCTCGTCTACCTCATCCACTACTTCAATTTCCTGCATCATGCAGCGTACTAAGTGATTAGCAACAACCGCTCCGTCTTAGTTTCGCTTCGTCTTACTTTGTCTACCCACTTCATCTTAAGTTTGTCTCCACCCTTCGAGTCATTTTTGCTTCTCCGCTTCACTTGTTACAGAAGATCAAGGAGGAAGTCCTGCTCCAAAGAGGAACTCGATACCACACCTGCCGGAGAGAAACTGCAACACCTGCAGAGAAACAAAAGAAAAAGCCGACAACTTAACAACAAAAAGACAAAAAGAAAAAAGTAAAACTTATTACAGCTGCAGAGCAGAGAAACAAAAGGAAAAAACAAAAACTTACCAAAGTAGAAACAGAAACACATGGGAGAGAGAGAGAAACACATGGGAGAGAAAGAGAAACACATGGCAACACCTGCAGCCACATAGAAGAAAGAAGCTGCAACAATTGCAGAGAAACAAAATATAAAACCAAGAACTTAACAACACTAAAAAAGGAAAAAAGAAGAAAAAATTATCACACCTGCAGAGAAAGAAAAGGAAAAACCAAAGCTTACCAAAGCTGAAAGAGAAACACCTGCTGGAGAGAAACTACAACACCTGTAGAGAAACAAAAGAAAAAACAAAAACTTAACAAGACAAAAAGAAGAAAAAAAGAAGAAGGAAAACTTATCACAGCAGCAAGGAATGAAGAGGAAAAACCAAAACTTACCAAAGCGGAAAGAGATACTCCAACCATCTATGTTGAACAAAGCTGTAGGTAGTGACGGAGGGAGATGGGGCCCAGTGGGGCACTGGGCCCCCCAAGTTATGAAAAAATTAAATATTTTTTATTTTTAATATATATATATTTAAACGGAGTTATTTAGGGGTTAGTGGTACACTGGGTCCCTTAAAATTTAAAAAAATTAAATATTTGGACCCTCCTATCCTAAATTTCTAGCTCCGTCACTGGCCGTAAGCCATCTGTATACACAGTAAAACCTGGATGAAAGTTGAACGGAAAAAACGCAAAACTCACCAGAGACAGAAGACATAAAAAGGAAAATAAAAGAAGGGAAACTCACCAGAGACAGAAGACATCGACAGTGGAGCACTGTGCGAAAGAGAAACTGTCGTCTGCCGCAGAGAAACTACAATACCTACAGAGAAACAAAAGAAAAAACGAAGACTTAACAACACAAAAGGAAGGAAAAAAGAAGAAGGAAAACTTATGACCAAAACTTACCAAAGCGGAAAGAGATACTCTAACCATTTACGTTGAATGAACAAAGTCGTAGGCCATCTGTATACACAGTAAAACTTGGATGGAAGATGAACGAAAAAAATGCAAAGCCAAAAAGGAAAACAAAATAAGGGAAACTCACCAGAGACAGAAGACATCGACGGCGGAGTGATGTACAGGAAGGCAAGAGCGGAGAGGTAAAGGAAGAGAGAGAAACCTTTGCACAACTCCAAGCTAAGCGAGTGAATAAATGAAAGAGGAAAAGTAATAATAAAGATAAAGGATATAAAGGCACAGCATTCAATGAATAGATATAACTAAGCAAAGAGCTCGAGGCAGAGTAATTGCGAAACTCTAGGAGAGTAATAGAGAAACAAAGGCACAACATTCAATGACCAGAAATGGACGAACGGGATGGAATGCGTGGCACAACATTCTATGAACAAATATAAGCCGTCAGATAGAATGGACAAATGGACGAAGAGGATGAATTGCGGAACAGGATGACTCTAGAACTTTCAGAGAGGGGGAGGAAAAGAATGTCACCGTTGAATTAAATGGGCGGTTGGGATGGATTGCGTGGTCATCCATCCTAACTTGCCCTTAATATATATACTTAAGGAGGAGTAGAACATTGTTGGGCACGGGTAAGATGGAAAGCACACAACATAATGCATGAGAGTGTCCATTTGTTAGCTTATCTTAAAATTTTATTGGGAGAAGGAGAAATAGCGACGGTAACACATTCACACAGACATGGTGGCCCAAGCAAGCATGTGAAGAATGACAATGATAGCTACTTAACATTATCATTTTAGACCATTGGTCCATTGCAGGAGTCAGGAGAGGTAAGATTGCAAAGAAGAGGATAAATTGTTTTGAGGTGGTGGGGTTGAATTGCAAAAAATGTGGTTGTGGGTACGAACGAAGGCAAAGGTGGACACACTGAAAGCAGATGTGAAGGTAGAGAGAGACGGAAATATGATTTATACTAATCCTCACAATATGGAAAATAATAACAGATACCATAATCAACTCGACAGATGCAGCCAATTTCCAAGCTTTTCTGTGACTGGGAATCCAGAAGCCTCTATCCTCAGTCAAAAAAAGAATTCTTAATTACAGGTATGGTCTCCTCAGTATCCAGGCCTACAAGCTTCACCTAAATGCCTTACGTCGATCACGTTCACTTATTCAGGGAGTTGGAGTTGATAACTGGAAGGTGCGGATGCCAGTCTGTCTATATTTTCCCTCAAATCCGCACCACCAGATGTTCTTCATTTATTAATTTAGTACTAAAGTGGTCCTCTGACCTTGTGGTTGCGATCAGACGTGCTGTTCATACAGGAAGTTGAGTGTGCGAAAAATATGAAAGTAAATAAGTATTTAAAACCCAGAGCAACAATGTCATTCCTTCACCACCCACTTTTAATAGACCTCATCAACACTCAGTTTCACTCTCTCTCTCTCTCTCCTTCTATAATTGTCTACAAATACACTCGAAGCTCCGGTGGGTCTTTAGACCAGAAGTGAGAAAAACCTCTATCCGTTCCCAGAAGACAAAAGTTAGTGTCTTTTCGTTCTGTGACTCATCAAATGGGTGGTGAATCAAAGGTCTTCACCCTAGCTGAGGTCTCTGAGCACAACCACCCCAAGGATTGTTGGCTTGTTATCGAGGGCAAGGTATTTCGTCCTTGTTTCACTATCCAATTCGTTTATGAGTCATTTTCTCGGTTTATATTCAAAACAGATTAGGGGTATCAGTTTACCACATTTGCCATATTTTTGCTTGCCATATCGATGGAGATTTTTTTTGTGAAAATAAAAAGAAATTGTATTATTGTAAATGCTACACAAACCACATTACAATGATACACTTAATTCTGTCCACAAATCAGCAAAAATAGCCTACAAGACAAATATGCAAAAGTTACAACTTACAAGTAACTATAACCTACGGTTAATCTTTATGTTAGGGAAAAGTGCATTCCGTTTGGATTTTGCAATAATTGCAGCTCGAACCTAATTAATAATCATATCTACTAGCTAATATATTTCTATTTCAATGCCCTTGTACAACCTCTGATTACGTTCCCTCCGATCCAGTAGATAGTGGTAGTAACAATGTCTTAATGAACAACCCGTTAGGTTTACCTTGCTTGATGCTATCAATTATCATAGTCAAATTTTCTCCCCACTCAAAAGTGCAGCAAGGAACCGGTAATTGGTGTAACATCCTGCATCATATCGCTTTTGTATAATTACAGCAGAAATATAAATGGTTCCTGCTCTCTTCAGCTTGTTTACACAAAACACAAATGAGATCATAAATCCTAAACTATCTTTAGTTTTCAGCCTATTCCTGATTACCAACCAAGAAAGAATTGAGGTTTTTGGGTGCAATGATTGCTTTCATAATAAGTCATACCAAGTAGGGATGACATTCTTGTGCAATGATTGCTTTCATAATAAGTCATACGAGGTAGGGATGACATTCTTGGCCGGCCCGGCCTAGCCTAGCTTTGGCCCAAGTTAGCTGGTCACGAGCCAAGAGTGCTTGACCCAACTGGGCCACGGGTCAAGTTTATGTTGAGGCTGGCTCGACCCATCCCGTCCTTTGGCTCGAAGAATGACAAAACGACATCGTTTTGCTAAATATTTTTGAAAATAAGTGTAGTCGGGCTGGCAGCCACCGGCTCGCCCAACCCATGGGTCGGGCCGAGCCGAGCCGGGCCAAACGCTACCCAGCCCATTATCATCCCTAATACCAAGGGACTTCAGCAACATTTGGAGCGATTATCTTATGACATGAGCTATTAGTGAATATACCTTTGGACTTCAGGACCCAAATGAGGCTATCTTCTTCATATGCTTCAGATATAGGTGGCAGGTAGTCTGCAAGCAAGGAGAATTCTCTGAAACTGCCAAACCACTCTCTATTATGGATAAGTGTAGAGACTCTTGCAGTACTGGCAATTTTGTTTCGGAGTCGGATCAGGTCAGCTCTTTGGATAAGAGGGCTATATGTGGTACAGTTATCAAACCAAAACCAAATATTTGTTCCGTCCCCCAATTGATGCTTACTGTGGGGATAGACCAATTCTCTCAAGTTGAGTAATAAGTTGAAAATCCAAGAAAATTCACGTGACTTACCCACCTGCCAAAAATTCTGCTCTTTAGGATGACATGCATTCACCCACTTGACTCATAATGTAGTCTTTTCTGTAAAAAATCTCCATACCCTCTTACATAAGAGTACCTTTTGTAACTGTGAGACGGGAATAATGCCTAACCCTCGCTTCTTTGGAATTGTGAGCTCACTCCATTTAACCTTAGCCTTCTTGCAATCTTCTACTTTCTCAGACTACTGAAAAACTTTCAGAATCATGTCAATTTTTTTGAGAACTCTCTTAGGCAAAACAATACGTGCAGAACAGTGGATATGCCATCTTCTCCTTCGTCAACTTGAATCGGTGTAAAATGTTAGTTGGCTCTAACACGTACTGCACAAAAGATTAAATTCTTCAACAAAGCTCTTTTCTTATTTTTTTCAATTACCTATTAAACAGTGTTTTAAATTAATGTCACAGTATTGTGGTTGCAACCACGACATTTGTTGGAGATGCACGCAATTATAATATAACCCGTAATCTGCAATTTAAAACTTTGAAGCTATGAATCTTAAACTATGTGCCCCTCTTTTATGTTTAAGTGCAATCTTATTGATTTGGCTGTTGCTTATGTATTGATTTATCTTATTTTGATCACCAGTGGTAGAGTATTTAATATTCATCTCAATATGTTTTATCACGGTTAAAACTACTTCTAGTGTCAATTTGAGAGCAAGTCATTTCCAATATCTAGCAGCCTCATTCAACATCGGAAGGATGCCATCGGATAGGTAGCAGAAGAAAATGTTTAGTTGCACTTGAGGGGCATCTGCGTAGGTTTGCAATTGAGTTTGATAGGAAAACCGTATCCAACTGAGCTTTGGCTCCCGAATCGTCCAGAAGTGTAACCCTTGATTTCCAAATGTGGAGCAAGTATATGACGTGACAAATTATATGGGGGATCATCCTGGTGGTGACCAGGTCATGTTGTCAGCCACAGGTATGAAGACTTTGATGCAAATTGAAGACCATCACCATATAAATATAATCATTGCTGACTCACTTAGGCATTTGGTATATATAATCATTGCTGACTCATTTGGTATATGTAATCATTGCTGAATCATTTGTTCATTTGGTATATATACAATCATTGCTGACTCACTTGAGCATTTGGTATCTGTTCTGCAGGGAAGGACGCAACTGATGATTTTGAGGATGTTGGGCACAGCACCAGTGCAAGAACAAAGATGGAAGAATTCTATGTGGGAAATATTAATATCAGTACCATACCCACCAAGGTAGAATTCACTCCTCCCAAGCAGGCCAACAACAGCCAAGACAAGTCGCCAGATTTCATCATCAAGCTCCTCAAGTTCTTAGTTCCCCTTCTAATCTTGGGCTTAGCTGTTGGCATCCGATTTTACACCAAATCACTTTCAGCTTAAATGGTCATGCTTGCTGAGATACATTATAAATAAGTTTAAAGACTTGTTGCGGATGAGCGAACTTATGATATATCTTGTGATGATGGAATGCTCTTCCTGTTTTCCCATTTCCAAATAACTTATCTTCTTCCCCCATACCGCAATAGTAAAAAACTGTCATTATTATATATAGGTATCCAAGCTTCTCTGTTCAACGTATAGAGCAACAAGATTCAGAAAAGATACAGAAACTTCGCAGGCAAACCCTTTGCTTACGGGAAGAGGGAAGACATGCACGACTCTCTATAAGCCGGACTCCAGCTGAGGGATCAAGAAATGCATGATTCTGATGATTAAAACTGAAGGATCACGCAATGGAAATAAAAATTACAATCCAATAATCATTTGTTACGACCTACGTTTAACAAACGTACTTATAATCAGAACAGGCAGAATAAATATTTAAAATGTGACAATTAATCGATACGGAATTTCAAAAATATGAAGTCTCTATGTACTCTATACTAAAAAATGTCTCATTTTTAACACTTGATATGACTATAGTTAAATTTAAAAAACTTTTTCTTCAAAAATAGAATAAAACAATTTTGTCTATTTTTTGTTGTTTATTTTCACGGACAAATGAAGAAAGATGAAATATCAAATACTCTGCTCTTTGTTTTCATGCACGTCCAGAAAATGAAAACGTTGAAAAACAAAGGGCAAATTCTATAAAAGATCCCATGTGATATACTTGATTATTCATCTTAGCCCTTGTGTTTTTAATTCGTTCACCTTAACCCCTGTGTTTTTTATTCTCATTCAAGATACCCCAATTGGATATTTTCGGACAAATTTGCCATTGGAATCAAGAGATTAAAAAAATGTATTTCAATAATCTAAGGACAAATTTGTCCGAAAATACCCAATTGGGGTATCTTGAATAAGAATAAAAAATATAGGGGCTAAGGTGAACGAATTAAAAACACAGGGGCTAAGATGAATAATCAAGTATATTACAGGAGCTGTTTTATGTTATTTGCCCAGCATAAAACAACCAAAATTCATTGTAACAACGACAAACCAGTTCAGAAAAAATGCTAGAACAACAAAATTCGAAATCTTTTTTCATAAAATATCAAGACCAGCAAAGACAATCAAGTCATTGTGGTTCGGCTAAGTGTGACGCTCCAATAATTCTTAAACCATAATTTGTCCAAATAGTTTCCTAATTATATCATTAATTACCAAAATCCTCATTAGTTCTAAAAATGATATTCTTCAGTCACAAAAATTATTTATATAAGTACAACTATTTAAACTGTCACATTCAAAAATATATACAAGAAAATAACTTTACTCATTTTAATCTTTTGATACTACTTTGACTTTACTGTGTCAATCACATGCATTGAGGTTATCAATAATCTCTGTCTCCTTAAAAAAATATAGTGGTAAAGGGTGAGTGGTCTATTTAGTAAGAGTAACTAATTGTACTTTTAAAATAAAATAACTTAATATAGATAGAAATTAGTCAAATGATTAAAATATACATATAATATGAAAATGCACAACAATATTCAACCTATCCAACCACTTAACAAACATCCAAAATTTTACATTTAAGAATTTTCTAACTTAATTCAATTCAAAAAATTTTATAGTTGTGATATTAGATTCAGAGGGAGTGATTGTTTCTCATACTTTATGTGATATTTTATGTTTGAATAAATTTATGTTATGTTTAAGTTGATCTATATGTTTGGATATTTATTTTACACTTATATTGAATTTCAAATTTGTTCTTGAAATTACATTATGTTAATGTATGAATTAAAGTTAAGCTAATCACTAGGAATGGCAAAATTGGCCTGGCTGGGCCCATGGCCAAACAGGAAGGTACAAAACTACAAAACGACATTGTTTTGTCAAAAAAATGACATTATTTTTTTATTTTTTATTTTTAAATACAAGGTCGGGTCAGGCCACCAGCCGTGGATTAGGTTGAGCTGGGCCGAGCTCATCCCAACCCAATGTCATCTCTACTAATTACTATCTTGATTGTTTACTTAATTTTATTATTGCTCTATAATATCATAAATACTTAATTATCATTAAAAGGGGAGATTAATGAATTAAATGAGGTTTTAATTGATATTTTGAAGATAATGAAAAATAATTACTACTATTGAGTTCAGTATTTTGATAAGGAACAATATGAGAATAAGCTGTAGTTATAACTTAAGAAGGTAGTAAAGACGAAAAAGCAAAGTTGAAATTTGTAACCTTCAAAGTGAAGATCAAGTCAAGAGAAAAAGAATACCAAGGCCCATAAAGTCCATTTTATATTTTATAATTTTAATTGTAATCTCATTTAGTCTGTTTGAGAATTTAAAGACTCGTCATGCATAATCATTTCATTTTACTTCATTAAATTGGTCTTTTCATTTAGCAAGAGGTATTAAAGCTTTTATCTTTTTAAATCTTTTGATCTTTCAAACACTCTTTCAAGAACATTTAGAAAGTTTTCATAGTTAGAACGACATTAGAAAATCAAGTTTTGAGCTTTTGAAGTCGTTAAAATTTATATTTCTAGGGTGTTTCTAGACATATTAGTCGACCAATATGGTGATGTGGTTAACCAATGTCCCTCTAAGGGATACATTAGACGACCAATATTATCTAATGATCAGCCAAAGTGCAATAACTTAAGGTATAAATTGGATAATCAAAATGATCTAGTGATCAATCAAATTGCAACGACTAGTAGATTTTATGTACTAAATGCACATTAGTTGAATAGAATGACCTCGTGGTCGATTAGTATGCTAGAACTAACCATTATAACGACTAGCTTTTAGTTTCAACAATTAGTAAGAGTCCTAAAATGCTATAAATATATGTTTTCTCATAAGTTATTGCATGGAAAAATTTTTATGTATTTTATAAACATATTTCTAAGTATTTATTAAGCATTTGAGCATTCATTATATCATATTTGAGTGAGTGAGCATTTTTGGTTTTATCAAAGTTATAAAGTAATATATTTTGAGAAGTAACCTTCTACTGGGGTTTTGTCTATTATACTTAAAGGTGTTTGGAGTAGCATTGAAGTTCCTTTTATACTGTTAAGAAAAATTGTATAAGGGTTCCTCTTTATTGAGAAAAGTCTATACAAAGGTTATATTATTGAAAAAAAAATTACATCATGATGTTAATGTTGCTAGTTATATAGGTATTTGTAAGGTCATATCTCTTGACGATAAAAATGTTTATCATTTTTATCGATACTTACAAAAAAGTAACTAAAAACGCTAGAATCCACATCCCATCCTTACCTAAGTCTTATCATTCTTTTAATTTCAACCTTGAACTCTTTGCAATAAATTATTTAATGGAAAAATATCATTTGAATCTCATCCTTAACATTTAAGCTTGTTTAAAAATAACCCTTAACATTTTATGACCATTATAGATTCAACCTAAATTGATGGAACTTATCCCTTTTAGGTTTATATCAATTTTTGATGTTATGGATGGTTTAATATTTATGATTAGACCCATTATTGCCAATTCAAAACCTAACTGGTAGTGAATGGCACCATTAACTAGAATTAGGATTATGCAAATAATAACTTCTAGCCTCAATTAGCTCATAGGAGAAGTAACCATCTTCAAGCTATCGAGTTCAAACTTCTTAACTAATAAACTTGTAGTCTCAACTAGTTCATTAGTTTGATTAACGACTTGAGTCCTTCTTATTAAACTAATAGAAGGATACTACATTGTACTGTATTGAAGTAACAAAAGCACAATAATAAGAAACCAAGAATTATATGTTAGATGTCAAAAGTTCATTGTCAATTCACCATATCATTGAGACTCCAAAATCATGTGATTTAATGATTTTGGCTTCTTATTCTTGGCTCTAGAGAAAGGAAAAATAACCATATGTTTTAGTCACATATTTCAATAGCTTGTGAAAGGACAACAATCATACAAAGAAAAGTGAAGAAATACCTAAGTGATAACATCAAATTAAGCTTTAAAGGCTTGCAAAGTTGAAGGATATACTTCTTGCTTAATCTGGATTTGAGTTTCCTTATCACCATAAATATTAGATAGTGAAGCAGGACCAACAACTACAAATCTCCGATTTATGATTGCTCATACTTCACTTTAGAGAGAAGGTAAGTTATTAGAAATTTATTTGATTGAGAGAGAGAAGACATAAATGGGTCTCAATAGCGAACAAGAGAGAAGAGAAAAAGGTGGGACGTGTATTCGATGGTGAGAAAGAGGAGAAATGATGCAATGGTTAGCTAATTTGGAGAATCCTTAATTCCTTAAGTTTAGGTGTTTAATAGGTAGTGATAACACAACTTCAAACTAGCAATAGTGAATCTCATTACAAAAATTAAACCATATACATTAGCTAAGCCTGATATAAATCTAACTAGAGTTAATAATTTTGTCAATTTGGGGTTGAATTTATGAGGATTATAAAATGTTAGAATTTTTTAAACACTATCAAAGGTTAGGGTATGATCTACATTTTGGTGCAAATGTTGAGACTCAAGAAGGCCTTTTATTGAGTACTTAATCACTGCTTTATTGATTTGCCTATCATTTTTAAACTTCAAACCTACATCCTAAGTTGGAATAGTACAATTCAAATTATAATAAAGGTTTTTGCAATACCTGTTAATGCATTGATTGCATTTTCGTTATAACTTGTATTGTATTTACTAGGTTATCACTTTTAAAATATTAACTCTCTTTATCATAATTGATCCCATACCTTTCATTTTCATCTCCTTTGTCACTTTTATGGGGTTCAACTACTTCATTCATAATTTAGCCTTCATTACTAGTTACTTCATCTTCCTATATTTCTTGTACGTCATTGCTCTATATTTTACTCTAACAACTTAGAGCTTATCGTCATCTTTGTCACTTTTGTATTCAAAATTAGTTAATGATTCACTCTCACTAACCTTATTTTCACTTGTATTCTCACAATATATTACAGAAGCATAAGTATTCTCACTACACTATTAGTAACATTACAACCAATATTCATAGCAATAACACCTACCTGGTGACCTCCATCAATAACTCAAAGAGTTGAATCTTCACCAACAATGTTTTCTTCCTTATTAATAGAATAATCAATAATGAGCACAAATATTTGCAACTTCACCACAAGGTTTGCTTCCTTATTAATAGCATTATTTGTAGGTTCATTGCCACCTTTATTAGTTGCATAAACACTTAAAACTTCATCACTTATATTTATATACTTATCAACACACCTTAGTAACACCATTAGTAGAATAATTAGTAACTTCACCACTACCTCTATTAGTAGCACAAGTAGCTGAAACTTCACTACCAATAATTATATGCTCATTAACACCATCATTACCACAATAGCATCACCACCTCCTCCATCAATAGTAGCCTTTATCATCCATATTATTCAGTCTTATAAGCAATTCATTTTCAATGAAACCGTTATGTTCTTCTTCAACATTTTTTATTCATATTACCAATGATCTCACCATCCACAGTTTATAATTTTGAGGCTTTATTTTCTTTATACTTCTCCCCGAAGTAAATCTCCATCTTCCATGATTTAAAACAACTAAGATTATGTCATCTATTTTTCCATAACATTTAATCTCAACCACCCCAACTTCTTGAAGTTTATTTGAGTTGTAACGCCCCAAATTAGGGGTTAGATTTTGGCATGCATTCATGGCATTTTCCGGGTACATTGGTTTAATGAC
>JANKOE010000004.1:35039795-35051008 GCA_026284465.1 Erythroxylum citrifolium
TTCATTTTCAAAAAAAAGACTATGATAGCATTTATTATTTTTCTCTCTTTCCTCGACAGAAAAACAAATGCATAAGAGATACTAGTTTGAACATATATATACGGACTTCTTAAATATTTGCTTGTGAAAGCGCAAGCGTTGTTAACTCGAGAATCAGCCAGCAGCTACAAAACAAGAAGTCGAAATATTTGGAATAGGATGATTACATGTAAAATTGAATATACACTTCTCGGTCATTCTTACTTATACTGGCACCTATCCTCTTCCCTTTCCAACACGTTATTCTACTCACTGTAGCGTCCTGCAAATAGATAATAGTAAACAATTAAAAGCACGGAGAGTAAAGAGTACACTTCTACCACATACCATTTCTCATTTTCTCCGTTCATCATTGTCACCTGATTAGTCTTTTTTCCTTCTATTTTTAGACTTAACTATCTTAAAACATTATTCAAACCTGAGCAGATTATTGACAATCACTTGTCATAATTTAGAACGTTGAAATAATTTACAAATCATTATACTTGAGAAATGGATTTTGCCTAGACTAATTATGAAATCCTGGTCAGGGCAACATATGCTAAACCCTGCACCCCTACCATAGCCTCTAACTGCATAGGCACGTCTGTGTCAATAAGGGAGACTCCCCAGGTTTGCCAGCATGAAATTCAGTTTGAAAATTCCACATATTCAACTTGGAAGAATCTCAGAATGTCCCTTAGCAAACAATGCGTAGAAGCCCTTTTATGAGAATAGTAAGGAAGTAGAAATAAATCTCACAATTCATTCAGAACGAGTCAATTACCAGTTTTTCTGAAGCTTTCATGTGCCAATTTCAATGTTATCTATAAGCCTGACCTTTCCAAACCAGGCAGCTATGCATACCACAACTGGCCTCTTGATCTCTTCTACTGCTTCCAGACTTTCTTGGTCAACAATCTGATGCGAAAACGCATTAAGAATGATACAACTCTCATATATAAATGCTAAGATCCCAAGAAGTTCAGATAGGCATCCATAAAATTCGATGTTAGTTTATTGCATAAGAAAGGAATCCAAACAAGTATGCAAGCAGTTTCACCTGGTATAAATAGGCAACACCAACTTGGTCCAAACTGAAAACCACCCATATATCCAACAACAATCACCAAACAAGGGACATGAAGACGACCATTCTAAAATACATAACTTGCAGGAGTTAACCATTCAAAACATTCCAACGTATGATATTCCAAATCCTGAGATTGAACCTTATCTGGTTATAAGAATGTTTCTAGTCTTCCAAAGAAGACCAGGTTTTTCAGAATTACTAATACCATGCCATTTTTAACAAATAGAAGCTGCTCACAATTTTTACTTCTATTGCACTGTGGCAGTAGCTGAAACCTAAATAATAATAGAAGACATCTATGTGAAAATAATTAACAAAGTTCCCTTTTTTTTTGATAAAGAAGGAACAAAGTTGAGTAATTAAAAGAGTTTTATTTTTTTCTTTTGGTTTCAATGGTAGCAACTAAAAGTGTTTTTCACTAGGAATTTTCCGTAAGGAAAGAAACTTCGCAGAACCCAAGTCCACATGGAAATGCACTGCAAAGAAAGACGGATTGCAGCAATGAACCTGGTGGTTGTGGGAGTCATGGTTCAAATACAAGCTTAAGATGATTTTAAGTAAACAACTGATGCTCTGGTTTGCTCTTTTTCTCATTAATTAATTTTTTATGGGTCATTCCTGCTGTCAATAAAAAGTTCCAGGCAACTAACTCAGCCTATCAACAAATATGACTTCTGTTATGTATTTAGATAAATTGTCAGCTTTGGTTCAATAAGTTTCCTACTCAACATTTCACATCACTAAGACTAAATTGCTAACCATACTCATTAAATATATTAAAAATTACTTACCGGTTACATCTTAAATTAACAAATAAACTGAAGTGAACCCCTTGCATATTGTTGCTTCTCTTTTCATTTAAGATATTACTAACTATAAGAATTTGTAGATGGGATTACTCTGAAACAGAAAAATCTTCTAAAAGGAAGATTTTTGGGTATAGTGACTTGAACAGGCTAAAGATATTTTGAGGATGACTAACATGTGGTCCACTTATAGTTCACTCTACTAACAAAGTGCTCTTCAGATTCGTCTTTGAGATTTGATTTCTTTTCATTTTTAATTTTCTACATAAGTGAGTAAAATTTTAGTTTCACGTTCAAAGAAAGGAGCAACTGTTAAATAACAAAAAAACTTGTGTTTTTATTTTCTTCCATGTTAATAGGTTTAGTTTCTGAACACCTTCATAAAACTGAACCAGATCTGGCGTTTTGATGGAAAGGAGCAGAAACATACTCAAACAGATGAATGCAGATAAAATAAAAATAATAAGATCAAAGTTAGCAAAAGAAATCATTGCTGTCTCACCTCAGCATAATCAACTTTGCCACCAGCTTTCTCTATTGATTGGATGACCAATTCTTTCAACTGTTTAGAGTTTTTCTGGCCCTCTTTTGCAGATAGTTTGGCTTTTGATAAAGCTCTACTTATGGACAAAGCCTGGAAAAGCATAAAAAAAGATACTGAACTAAGTATAAAGAGTTATAACAGGAAAAAGAATTTGGCGCATAAAGTTCATAGCAAAGCTCAACTAGAAAAGCTCAGAAATTCTTAATTTGATCAAACTACTGTTTTAGGACATGTACATTAAGAAATGTTCATCTAAAAGCAACAAAGTGAAACAGAGACCACAAGAGTTATCGCTGTGGAGAGGAAATGGAGTATTGAGTACCTTTTTCCTCTCCTCGACAGAGAGGTGCACATTGCGTGAACTCATAGCTAGGCCATCATTATCACGTACAATTTCAGAAGCTATTATTCTAATTGAAAAATCAAGATCTCGAACCTGCAGGAGGTTAGCTAGTAAATAGACAACTTAATCATCCTTCACAGTTAACAACCCATACAAGGAACATGGGTGTGCTGCATTGACCTAAGTGAACAAGTGAACCAAAAAAATGGGTCCAACACTGTTGACGGTCAAAGTCCAAAACAAGATTGTTGGCACGAAGCTCTGAATTAAAAGTCAAAGTAAGCTTATAAACTTGAAAAGGGAACCAAGTTGGCAAATTTTGTTCTTCATCGTTGACAGGAGTACTATATGCCATCAAATTAGGTAGATAAATATATTGTCAGAAGACAAGGATGCTAATGCTATACATTAAAGATCAATGATAAATTGCACAAACATATAATAAAAGTTTACAAGATATCGCTATCTCTGCCTTTCACCCCAAAACAGTGAAAACTGGAGTCCTTCACTAGTCTACAATTTCTTTTGACTTGCATCCAATCCGAGTAAATAAAAGACCAGTTCTCAAGGTCCGTTAGCAATGACAAAAGCTCCATCTTATATGCAGTAAAAGGCATGCATTGTCGGAATTGAATAGCTTCAATATCAAGGTTTGGCAGGGTTTTGGATTAAAAAAAAGGAACAACTAACAGTTACTTTCTGAGTTCATTCAACCGAAATTTATTAAATACTAAGGGTCAAGGTCCCTCACAATGAGAATGTAAGGGTTAGATCGCCTTCTAAAAACCGACGAAGAGTGGTTCACAAAATGGAACATTGAGTAAAATATCAATACTCTTTTTGCCACCAAAATGAAGCAATTTGCATGTCTCATTCTAAACAAAGACCAATCGTCTCATTCTAAACTCACCATTCTCTGAATAATTCTCCACTGCTGATAATCCTTCTTCCCAAAAACAGCAACATCAGGTTCCACAATATTAAACAACTTGGTGACAACTGTAGCAACCCCTCTAAAGAACAAAGGCCTACTGTTCCCACACAAACCCTTCTCCAATCTCTCCACTCTAACCCAGGTCTCATGCCCCAGATCCTTCTCCTCCACACATGAAACCGCCCCTTTACCCTCCGAAGTCTTGGAACCATCAATCATAGCAATAACATCATCATCATCCGTACTACTTCTGCTGTTATTTTTGTAGTCATATAGATTATAAGGGTGGAAAACAGCATCCACACCACCAGGAACAGACATGAGCTTGAGTATATCACCATTAAAATCACAAGGGTATGTAGAGAGATCCTCAGAAGGAGAGAACTGACCGGGATTCACATAAATTGAGACCACAGTGAGATCGGCGTGCTCATGAGCTTCTTTGACGAGTGATAAGTGGCCTTGATGAAGATATCCCATTGTGGGTACTAAAGCTATGGACTTTCCTTGGCACCTCATGGCTCTTGACCAGTTCCTCATCTGGTCTTTGTCTGTAATTATCTCTGGCTCTTTTTTTGCTTCCATTATCATAGAAAATGAAAAACAGCAATAACAAGACGTGAATCTATGCCGGATATTACAGCTTGGCTTTTTGTGGGTTCCTTTCTGTTATGGAATGGATGGTATAGTGAAACATGTGAAGTAGCGATGAAAGGAAGACGGAGACGGACAAGCAAATTAACTTTGGCAAATGTTCACTTTTAACCTTGAGTTTTGCACCCATAGACAAGTGTGATTTAAACATTTTGAAGCTTTGATTCAAACATTTTGAAATTAACAATTCTAACCTTAATATTTGAAAAAGTTAAAAGTATAAATTCACTCTAAAGAAAATTTTAAATCTTTCCATTAAGAATCACTTTTTTATTTAATTTATTTATAGTTTTCCTCTCCTCCCTCCTTCTTGTTCTTCTTCTCCGACAGATTTCCTCAAAGATTAGGCTTTCACAGCAGCTTCAAAATAATGAGATAAATTTTTAGTTGACCAGTGATATTACCATATAAAGCTCGTTGTTTGTTTTCTGTTTGGTTGCATTGCATCCCTACAACTACAATTGCATGTTTCATATTTTAGAAAATTTGATGAGATCTATATAGCATTATAGACATACACAGTAGCATAACCTCAAATGAAAACTACCTTTACTAGAAATTGCCACTAACAAATTGAAATCCTAGCGAGAGTTCTTTTCGTCTTCTTATTAAAAAATAATTTTAACAAAATTAGTTTATAAATATTTCAGGTAACATTTTTTTTTTCCAAAATTTAAGAGTTGACTTTTTGTAAAATAAAATCGAAAAGTGTTCCAAACACCATAGTTTATTAGATTGATATTTTCCTTGTATCATTTAATTTATTCCAACTCCTATTCAATCTCTAAAGCAATGAAGTCATTAGAAAACAACAATCATCACCGAGCATAAGATGTAATGCTTATCTTCAAAGACAATTTAATTTATCAATATTTTTAATTCGAGACTAAGAGGCAACAACCTTAAATTTAAGTATACGTTTATGACTTAATGCTTAGAATTAATCATTTTAAATTTACAAACTACTAAAATAAAACATAAATTTTATTTGAATTTAAGAAAGAAACAATTGACGCACAATTCAATTTTGAATCATTCATTTTCCTCTTCAATTTTCAGAACTTCCAGGACAAACAAAGGCAAAATAAGATGAAATAATCGCTTCCTAAACATAAGTTAATTCCTCCTAACGATTCTCAAACGCCATAGCCCCCAATCGGCAAGAAACATGAATTTGAACAGTAAGACGGGAAGCTCAGGGTGCTCTCGGTAGGGTAGCCCACGGGTTTTCCACGTTCCAACCCCATAAAATTACGAATCGAAGGCCATCACACCTCCAAACTGGCACAATTTCAAGGCCTCTTATCTTATGTCTACATTTCTATGGCAATGCCACTCGACCTCAATTCGCACGCTCATTAAAAACTCTTTTTTGGCGTCACATCATCTGCACTGGTACGTACAAAGATTTTAAGTTATCCAACTCAGCTTATATTACTGAATAATCCAAACAAAAGAAACGAAGGGTTGGGCATCGCCTCCCAACAATAACATAATTAAATTTCTACTGTTAACGGAAATTGGGATGCATTTGATCCAATAAGGCTATATATAACAAAATAATTAACTATGGACATAATAATCAAAACCTCAAATGGTAAAGTTACAATAATCATAAATCTCCCCTTGCTATTTGGCTAAATGCAAAAAAGGAACCAATGGAACAACCTTGCCCATCCACATGATGACGAAGAAAACTAAATAGGAAACCAACTGCTGACATCATAAGCCACATTTCACGCCATTTATAACAGTATTATGATAAAATTCAGCCCTCTGGCCAAGGCAAGCATTTAGCTAAAGCAAAAAGAGAAAACCTATCCATTAAGACAGTCTGCCATCACCCCTTGAGCGTCCACCCATTCTTCCACGGCTGCGGCCATATCCTCTTCCTCCTCCACCTCTTCCTCTTTCATATCCTGTACCTGAAGAACAATAGCATAACCACAAACATTCATGAGAACTAGTATATAATAATCAAGTCACAGGTATCCCCATAAAGTAGTATGTTTCAATGTGAAATTTGGCAGCAGGGCAAACTTACCACGATAACCCCAACTTCTGCCTCTCCCACCACCTCGACCCCAGTTTGAATACACTCCATTATCTAATAGTAAACATGGAATGTACCAAGTAGGTTAATTTTCTTGAATAAATAACAAAAGTCAATGTTTAGAGAAACATAGGAGGGCGAGGAAGTGGGGTGTTGAAGGGAAATAGAGTTCGTAATCCTTCACGGCCCAGTGTTTATAATTCTTACCTAGATAATTTCCATAGCCATATACACCCCTACCACCCCAACTTCGACCTCTCCCTCTACCACGGCCTCTTCCTTGGCCATATGAATCTAACAAGAGAAGCAAAATTTGAT
Source organism: Erythroxylum citrifolium (assembly GCA_026284465.1). Lineage (NCBI taxonomy): Eukaryota > Viridiplantae > Streptophyta > Magnoliopsida > Malpighiales > Erythroxylaceae > Erythroxylum > Erythroxylum citrifolium. The sequence continues at coordinate 35,046,559 of JANKOE010000004.1, forward strand.
TAAGAACCAAAGGAAACTTTTCAACGGCAGATTATCTAGCCATCCCAGTCACCTTCATAAACAGCATTGTAAGGGTTGCGTGCTTGTCTTGGTTGTTGCTGGGGTTGATACTGTGGCTTTGGTTGTTCGACAAAAGATGGAGCTTGGTATCTGGGAAACAATGATTCAAATCACATTAATAATGTTAATGTCAAAGCACTTATCATCTCAGTACGCAGCAAGCTCCAAAGGTGACTGACAGATCAATAATCTATAATTGATGGAAGAGAAGTGTGTTACAAAAATTATCAATCATCATCACATGTTATATAACAATTACAATTCAGGAAACCAAAGAATTGAAAAACAAAAGGATAGAACACTATTACTGTCTTATGTACTCACCTCCTACATTTCAATTTGCCCAAAAAAAAAAAATTGAATTAGCTTACCCAGGAGACTTCTTGTTTAGCTCTCTGAAAGAGAGTGTGATAGTAATCATGGAGACTTGGCGAGTCTGCTCAACCCTGGATCAGAAGATAACGCCAAGATATCAAGATAACAGAAACATATAAAATGTTATTGACTCTACACAACAATTATTCGAACTTACGGTACAAGTCCCTCTTCAATGGGTTCCCAAACATCGATTATGCTTACTGAACTGATTGCAGTATCTTGATGCAAACGGGGATTTCTCCTCTGTATGAATTCCATAATGGGATTGTAAATCTCAGCCTTATGAAAGACAGAATGTATGCAAAGGGTAATGCTCTCTGTACGTGGGTGTTGCTATGTGTGTAGAAAAACAAATATATATACAGAGAGATAGAGAGAATGAGACTAGTATTAACAAATCTGTTTGAAATCCATATCAACCTTTATACTCTCTGCAATAGAAACCGTTTTGCTGATAGCCTGTCCCATTGCTTTCAAGACTATCTCTTTGACATGTTTCTCCTACATACATTACAAACAGACATTGTCATGCAAAAAAAAGAAACTTTTACATCAGTAAAATACATAGTTATGGTTTACTAAAGTAATCAAATCAAAAGAAGAAGAGTTACATAAACATTTAACAAAAACTCTTTGGTGTCATTATCAACCAAGCAAGCGTAAGAGTTACATAAACATTTAACAAAAACTCTTTGGAGTCATTATCAACCAAGCAACCGTTTTAACAATCTTAATAGTAGTTTATCAACTAAACAGTAATGGCGACCATTAAGTTCAGTCTCACCTTATACAATATGTTGCAAAGAAACGAGATTATCAATCACAACTAATGCAGACAACCAAATGCATGTAAATGCTTCATTTTTTATCTCCAAATCTACATTTAAATGCTTCATTTTTCATGCCCAAGACTATCTCTGACATTCCATTTCGTGTTCCAGCAAACCCTACACATAAACTACTTTACAAAGCCATAAAACGCAATCTACAGGTTGTTTTAATCATCAGTTTAGACATTATTGAAACCTAAAAATATATCTAATCAAACAGAAGAAAAGAAAGAGCAATTAATTAGCCTTAAAAAAAAACTGGCGCAAACTAAATCCTCCAAAAGAAAATCAACACAAGCATATCATTGAAACAACAAATAATAAAACCACCCAAAAAAAATTTGAGGTAGACCAAGCCTCTACAGTAAACTCTATCACTTATTCAATACGAGTAGCATAAAAGCGTCTACAGACCTGAAGAAGAGAGGTTGCATAGCTGATATAGTTTCTGATAGGACCAGCAGAGGTGATTCGTATCTCGTTCTCGTTTATCGGCGACTCTGGCTTCGGTTTCTCCACTCTTGTGTACCTATCCATGCCTTTGCCTATTGGATTCTTCTGGAAGCACACAGAAACCCTTTAAAACCCTAGAGCTCAGTTTAAAACTCAAAATGGGGAAGTCAGACGGGTATATGTACCAACTTACCGTACGGAATTTGGTAAACTAAACTCCATATATATTTACAAGGAAAATCAAAAGTTAACGTACAAAGATGTAGTAAATAAAAAAAGTTATTGTAAGAAAGTTATTATGATTGTTTTATATGTTAAAACTTAAAAGAGAATTAAGTTTTAAACTAATAAAATACTAAACTAATATAAAAATTAACATAAAATATAAAAATAAAAAATATGTATTTTTAGGATATGAATTTGAGTTCAAACACATTTTAAATATAAAATTATATTTTATTTATAAAATTTTAAAAATGATTAATCTTAAAAGAATATAGAAGTAAATTTTATCATGTATATTATACATGTGTAATATGAAGTGGTAAAAGCAACTATTATTTTATTAAAAGTTGACATATGTTATAAAAACTAAAGTATGCTGTAAAATTACTTTCATATGTATTTATAATAAAATATCATATTTATTAAATTTATTTATTTATTATAATTATTTTCTTTATATATTGCAAAAGATCAACTTTAAAAGAGCAAAATATTTAATTTTTAATATAATAATTAAAACATAACATAAAAATAAAATAACATTTATTTATACGCAATGAAATTGACTTCAAATGTTATCTTTGTATTTTTAGTGGTTGTTATAATTATTTTGTACATTTATACATTGTAGTACGTGTATTATATTTTTTAAATTATGTCTTTTAAATTTATAGTATAATATTTTTGAACTTTTCATGATTGGACCCGAGGTCTTGGAGCAAGTTCGACACGAATCCAAAAATCTTGGTAATCATCTCTATCTTTTATTAGATGAATGAAGAGTCCTTTCTGAAATCATTTGCTTCATAATCAGCCTTGAGAATATGCTTCAATAGGAATTACATAAGGATAGACTGTGATTTGATCTAAAATTTTAATTCTTCTATGTTTTTGCAGTAACATATTGTTCTATGTCTAAAATATGAAAGAATGAGGTCTTTCTAGGACTCTACCTACTGCATTTTGTTTCACTTATCCCCTACTTCATGGCTACATAGTTTTCAGGATAAAAAATGAGAAACTTTTCTATTATTACATGAATCTAATTTTCATTTCATCCGGAAAAAAAGTCATCATTATAATTGAAGAAAATATAAAAAATTCTTATCTCCACATTACATTTATTATTAGAATATTATTAGTATTTGTACTAATTAAATATTAACAAAAGTAACTAATTTTTTCAAGAGTGGTATAACAAAAGAAATTGATGAGAAATTTAAAAGTAAAATAGTTATAACATATTAAGAATACTCTTTTAAATATATAAAAAGGTAAATTCTTCTAATTAGATTTTTAACTTTATTTGTACATAAATTTATATTTACATATGAAACAATGTCTTAGTAGGAATCTCGCTAAGATGCAGAGTCAAGGGAGGCTCAGAAGTACGCGATCTTACACTTAGATAATAAAAAAGTTATTTTCAATAAACCCATAAAAAATAGGTTTTTGAAAATAGTTTGAAGAAAACAATAGCTAAATACTTAAACAAATAATTGCATAAAAATAAAATGATAATCAAAATCAAACTAAAGCTAAACATAAGTAAATAAATAAACAAACAAAAAAGAAAACAAATAAGTAAATAGAACAAATAAGTAATTAAAAATATGAAATAAATAAATAAAATAACTAAAGGAGCAAGTATTACAAGTAATGCATTTAAGCTAAACAAAAGACACAAGAATCGAAGGAAAATATTTAAATGACCTATGAAAAGAGAAGGATTTCTCTATGTAGTCCTCTACTTGTATCCTAGGTCACTAAAATTTCTTATTGAGGGCTAAGTTCTCTGTAAGCTCTAGCAGTGTTGATTGAACCCAAATTTATCATATAAATTGGCTACATTTTCATGGCTGTTAATATACTTTTTGACTCTTAATTAGTGATTTTGTGCTTAAATTAGTCCCTTGCGGTGAGCTTATGTTTTATGCAATTTGTTAGTAAAATTGTGCAAATTGACATTAATTGCATTGTAATTTTTCTAAGGACAATTGATACTACAAATTGTTATTTTGTAATGCAGGAGAAAAAGGAGTCAAAGTCAACAGGCGTTAATTGCCGCGGCGAATCACTCCGAACCAAAACCTTCATTCGCCGCGACGAATTTATTAAATACAATTAATTCGCTGCGACGAGTGACCACTCTTCATTCGCTGCAGCGAATTGCAGCCCCTCGTCGCGACGAACGAGCGGATCCCCGAACTTTAAATGGATAAATCGTCTCACTGTACTGACCCGGCCCGCATCCATTCTTTATAAATTGCCGAATTAGGTCATAAACCAGGCGGCGAATATCGAGACGGAGAGAGCGGAGAGACAACACAGAAACACCTTCGGCGAGAGAAGAGAGAAAGCACCACCGAGAGTAGAGAAAGGAGAGGAGAACCGGTCGCCGCCCAGGGTTCCCTTCGGGGTTCCCTGGGACATTTTGTTACTTTGTTTTTAACCTTTGTTTTCGCAGTCGTCTTCCACCGTGAGCAGTTCGTCGCGAGTTGCGG
>JANKOE010000004.1:35067230-35078146 GCA_026284465.1 Erythroxylum citrifolium
TCGACTTGTCGGTACTGAATGCGTGTAAGTCGACTTATCCATTGTACAAGTCGACTTATACACGACTTACACTTACAATATCAATATCCACAATATATGCCAAGAAGGCTTCACACCCTTTTTCCATAATCCTGTCAGCTAACATAGCCGAAATAAGTCTTGGCGATGGTATTCTCTTGTCTCCTCGAAAAGTTACCTTCTCTCCATTTCTCAGATCAAATTCTACCACCTTGAGGCTACAATCCAACTTCACATGATACTTCTTCATAGCATCCATTTCAAGTATGACATCTAAGCCTTTTAGGTCTAGAGGTAGTAAGTTCACTACTCGTTTAGCACCCTCAATAACCAGTTCACAGTCTCTATATACTTGACTTATTATCACCTTCCTCTCTAAAGGAGTGCTAACAATTAAAGGACTACCAAAGGGTCTCAAATCAACATCATATAATATTATGCTTGCAGAAATAAATGAGTGCGTAGAGCTAGAATCAATCAAAACATATACTTCAGAATTAAGTAACTGAGCCATACCCGTGACATTAGTTAGTACACAATTTAATATATAAAAAGTCATCTTAAGAGCTTCAGTTCATAAGGATCTGGGAAGTTTGGAGCTACTCAATATGCTCTGTACCATGTCCAATAATGTTTGGTTTCTTCTTTCTTCCACACCATTCTAGTCCGAAGATTCAGGCATAGTGTATTGGGCTACTATCTCATTTTCTTGAAGATACCTCGCACAAATGAACCAGGTACTTGTCCACCTTCAGTATATCTACCATAATATTCCACACCTCTATCAGATCTCACAATCTTAATTTTCTTACCGCGTTGTTTCTCTACTTGTATTTTGAACATTTTAAAAGCATCTAGTGCTTCATTCTTGTTATGAAGCAAGTAGAGATATATATATCGTGAACAATCATCTATAAATGAGATGAAGTATTTCTGACCATACGAGTCCATATCTGTACTATAAATATCTGTATGTATGATTTCTAATATGTCTGAACTTCTCTTGACACATTTCTTTGATTTGTTAGACTGCTTTCCCTTTATGCAGTCCACTCAAAAATCAAAATCAACAAAATCTAAAGTATTAAGTACTCCGCCAGTCACCAATCTTTTAATCCTTTCTATGGAGATATGTCATAATCTCCAACGCCACAACATAGAGGAATTTTCATTCATGACATAACGTTTTATTCCAGTATGAACATGTGTTGCATTGTAACAGGTATTATCTTGTAAATTAAAATGGAAAGACCATCGAATAATGTACCATTCCCAACAAATTTAGATTTATAATGTAATTTTAAAGATTTTTCTGAAAAATGAAAGGAATATCCAAACAGTACAAGTATTAAAACTGAAATCAATTTCCTAGAGAATTTGGGAATATAAAATATCTTTTCTAGTTTTAAAATAAAACCAATACATAACATTAAATTGAAATCTCCAACAGCCTCTATACGTGAACGTATCTTGTTTCCGGATAAGATATACTAGTCACTTCCCGCTGGCTTCCTAGGGTTTTGCAAATCCTGCATTACACTTGTAATATGGATTGTGCAGCTAGAATCAATCTACCGTATGTCATGACAAACTTCACCTGTATTAGATTCAAAACAAACTAGTAAGATTAGATTACCTTTCATTTCAAACCATTCCTTACGTTTGACACAATCCTTCTTTATGTGTCCTTTCTTCTTGCAAAAGAAGCACTTGGATTCCTTCTTAATGTCAACTTGGATAGGTATTTGACCTTTTCCCTTTAAGTTGTCTTGATTTTTCTTCTTAACTTGAACAACCATATGTGCACTCTTTGAACTCTCTCCCTGTTCCATTGATAATCTCCCTTCCTCTTGGACATACATGGTCATTAATTCATTTATTGACCACTTATCCTTATGTGTATTATAAGATATTTTAAAGGGTCCATATGGTGGTGGAAGGTTGTTCAAAATGTATTGCACGAGGAAAGAATCAAACATCCCAACCTCCAATTTCTTTAACTGAGTTGCAATGTCCCTCATCTTTATGATATGCTCACGCACACCTCAAACACCGATGAGCCTTGTAGATAAAAACTTCATAATTAGGGTGCTTGTAAGTACTTTGTCTGAAGTTTCGAACTGCTCATCAACAGCCTTTAGTACAACACAAACATTGTCATGTTGTTCTACGGAACCACGAATGCTAGCATAAATTTTTATTTTAATTAACATCGCACTTAGGTGATTAGATCACTCCTAATGTTCATAAAGCGCAATTTCAGCTGTAGTGCTGGCCTTAATTACCTTAGGTGGTTTGTCCTTTCGGATATCATAATCAATGTCCATCCACCCCAAATAAAGAAGAATTCTCTCTTAGTTCGAAAATTTCGCGACTTGTATCAGAGAAACTAGCAGCTTGAATAGCTACATAAATTAAACATACATGCTTTTTATCAATAAATTGAGGCTAACAAACTATATATATATATATATATATATATATATATATTACTAATGTAAACATACCTTAAAAGACATAAATCAAATGACATAAAAATTGCCCGTGGCCTAAATTTTTAATTCAAACAGATTTATGTTAAACTATATGATGACATTATCAAATTATACACCAATTTCTAATACCTGTGGGTAAATTAGAAAAATAATTTGATATTTTATCCTAATTAATTATTCAAATATAATTAAAATTCCTGTGGGATAAAATTTATTATACAAAAATAGTTAATTACAATTAAAAGTCTCTAAACTTTATGTGATTAATTACATAAAAATATAATTAGGGTTGTTGTGTCTAAGCTTTAATAATTAATCATTGAAAACTTTTTATCTATGATGTTATTCACAAGGAAAAAAAGAAGAAGAGATATAACAGCCACAGAATAATCTGTTGCATGATTAACAGTTATTCAAATATAATATCAACGTATAATATATACAGACAGAAGCTACTAGTTTAGATGGCTGAGGCTTATCATTCCCTCTCATGAGGACGTTGGCTTGAGTCACAACATTTGTTGTATTTAATAAAACAAAATGCACAACATGGCTAAAACATATCTGATTGTTAACAAAACGTAGAGCATAGCTAAAACCATATAAAAGATGCATTTCAAAACATTTACAAAATGACGTAGTTTAATCTGTATGGGTCTTCTTCAACTTCTAGCCTGGTCAAACCGACCCAAGTCAAGACCCATAGGATGCTCCATAAGTCATATAAAAAAGCACCACAAAAATGCATTGTTAAATGTAGAAACGCTTCTAAAACACTTAATAGAAGATTTCTACTTTAATCTAAAGAAAAACATCCAAAAACAACTCTAAATCAAAAGTTTTCGAATATGAAATGGCAAAGGTTCACAAGGCTCTGATACCAAATATAAGCACCTTTTAACTTATATTCAACATTAATATACATTAGAATATCATATAAAATAAATGCGGAAGAAAAAACAGTATACCTCCTTATATTATTCTTGGTGCTTAAAGAGCTACGTTTTGGAATTCTTTTAGGCTCTTAAATCCCAATACGATGATGTATGCCTTTTAGAAGAGAAAAGAAGCTTAGGGACCCCAAAAATTGAGAAAACAACCTATACGAATGTGCCTCCATCAAGCACAATATTAGTTACCTTCTTACATAACCTTTGGACCATTTATGACATAAGAAGAGGAAAAGTTCTCACAATCTTTAAATAGCGTTAAAAGATTTGAAACTTTTAATGATCATAAGATACAACTCCTCCAAAAAAAAAATACAACCTTGATTGTTATTGTTATTTTGAGTTTTATGTTAGATTCAAATTTAGTTTAAATTATTATATTTAATTTATTATTAGTTCATTATACAATAATAGACGTTGGTGTATTCTTTTTTTTATTTTAATAAAATAATTTTTTACTTATTTTTTAGTTTTTAATTATTGTTTATTATATACTGGTTTTATATAGCAGTTTAATATCGGTTAAACCTTTAAAACTTAAAATTATTTCTTTGACCGATTCAATATTTAGTATAATTTTTAAAATTTTTGATAAAAATGATTTCATAGTGCTGTTATGAAAGGAAAGAATTCTAGACAAGTTCATATGTTGCATGCCAAACTTCAAATTGTTTCATTAATATTCCCATTATTTGTGAAGAAATTTTTAATAAATAAGATATTGTAGTACCTAAGATAACATTTTCAATGACAAAGAATCGTTGGATCAAATCTAATGTAAACAAAATAAAATTTAGGAGAAATTTTATTTGTTCGTTGCATTTTACAAGTAACTATGGATAAAATTAAACATAAAAGTAATCATTCGCATCGCAATGTTTAACAACAGCAACAACCGGAGAAATAGTGAAAAACAACATAACCCAAGACGAGGAGAACCAATTCCTGGTCTGATCATTTTTCTACGTTGAAGCAATCCAAGCCAGTGATGGACTGGTCTTCATGGTTTCGACGCAGTCTTCTAAAGAGTAATAGCACAAGCACCCAAGTCCCACTGAAACACCAACAATCAAATCGACATCTACAAGGAGAAGAAAGCGAACAAGAGCTATACGGAATCACTCAGCAATTAATCGACCACATTAAGTCCTTCACACTTGACACCTTCAAGAATTTCGCTCTTCCGGGTGAGAAACAAAAATACAATTTCGTTGAAATGTGTTATCAAAGGTTTTGTTTTCTTCTTCTGTTTTACCCAAGTCGCAGCGTTGTGAGCTGTTGGTCCGACATAATTGCTCACGAGTTACGGGGTTGAATTGTGGTGCAGAAGATGAAGGACCAGCGGGAGTCAATTTTGATCACGCAACTCAGGCACCAGCATCGGCCAATGTCCAAAAGGATCTGTCCCAGTGGCAAGAGCAACATGCTCTTCTTGTTCTATCCAAAGTCAAGGTTTTCTGTTTCCAAATTTTCGTACTGCTTCAAATGGATTGGTCTCGAGGAATGAAATTGTGGTGTGGATCATGTAATGATTGTGAGTAATATAAAACGTATGCTAAGTTCTTGATTCGGCAATTACTTGGGGCTAACGGGTCTCAATTTTTGGTACAATTTTCATTTCTGTTTGGTGGCAATTATGTGCTGTCTTCTGAAACGCATATTTACCACAATTGATTAACAAAGACTGGAGTTTCAGGTCCAATTTCTAGGAACTTATTACTTGTGACTATAAACAGGGAACATTTTTATCTGTTAATACTTGCTGAAATTGGACTGGTGCTTTTATAGTGTTGATAATTGAATTCCCTTGAACTTTTACCTGCTATCTTGACTTAACGTTGTTGGTTGACTTGGCCATAAAGCAGTTATAACTGCCTAAAAGACTTTAACAACTTTCATTTAGTTGTTAGTTACTTGTTTTTTTATTTCCAGGAGCTGTCACAGCTTAGGTTTATGCTTTGCCCACGTTACTTGAAGGAGCGACAATTTTGGAGGATTTACTTTATGCTTGTCAAGAGCGACATAGCTGAGTAAGTTTATCTGTTAGTGACTTTTGATATTGTGGATGAATTTACAATTAATGATTGACGAGTATTCCGTGAGAGTGGAGACAGCTTAACCTTTTCAGTAGAATCAATTCATATTTTAAAAGGTCTGCTCTGGATATTAGTCGAGAATCATTTTGAATCTATGAATTAGAGAGTGTCTTCTGTAACCAAACACTTTATGTTTAACTACATATAGCATGTATTACATGTTCTGATGTACGTGCTTACTTACCTACAATTACAAAATGTTTTTTTTTTCTAGTCTGATTATATTTATGTTTGGAATCAATAAATTCTATTGTGTAACTGACGTAAATATTTAACATCATATTGGAACTCTTGCTTCATCCATAAGTTTACTGCTTGCATTGTTTCTATCATCTTTTTGGTTTATTGGAAAATAATTTGCATTACAAAATGGATTGTAACCCTCTCTTTTGTCTTCCCAACCTCGTCCATCAGGGTGTGGAATTGATTCAATTGAACCAAAGATCTTGGGAAGGACATCAATAATAATTTCCTACCTTTTGAACTGCATGAGATTTATGGGATTTTGCCTTTTTGTAGCAATTTCAATCCCTTCTCCCCATCCCCTAAATCCCCAATCCACAATCATGATAGAATAATATGAATATGCCCGACTCTTGGTTTTATTTACAGATATGAGCTGCAGGCCATACGGCTTGCTAAACTAGAAAGTATGGCAATCAAGAAAGAAAGCTCTTCAAATTTCAGTGCAATAGAAGTTGAACTGGCAGAAACAAAGAATGAAGCAAGTTTAGCACCTCCTACTCCATGAGATAACAAAATTGGCCTCCTCAAAAACAGAAAAATGGAGAAAAAGAGCAGGTAACTAACTTTACTCGGAAAGAAATAGATTAGTATTGTAAGTCTGCACTTATTAGTATTGTAAGTCTGCACTTTCTCATGAATTGACACCTATTTAGGAAGTTGTTTTTAGGAAACTCTATTAAAGTTAAGCATGTTGATGACCCATGATGACCCATATTGACTAGGAGAAAGAGCCCAACAAGCCTTATAGAGCTTGAGCAATCCTAATGCCTTTGAGGTACCTTTTGAGACGTTAGACTTAGTTTTATGATGGTATTGAAGCCTCTCCTACTTCTATAATGGGGCTTCCATAGGTGTTTACTCTCAGAAATTTCCTGCATTGGTCTCCACTTCTAGAGATTGACCAGGAGCAAGAGTCTAATAAGCTTATAAGGTTTGATGAATCCTCTTCCCCTTAAGTTGTCTTATGGGTTGGAGTGAGGCCTAATTTTATCATCTAATATTGACAAAACTCAAGATTGAGAAAATATTTTCTACATTACTTTGTTTGCAAGTGTACAAGAGGGTCTATTATATACAAGTTACCCTAACAACTAAAAAGAAAACAAAAAAAATCAGATTCGATGATTATTGGATATCCTAACTAACTAAGAAATCTTTAAAAGATAAAAAATTAAAATAATTATATTTTTTCCACACTCCTTCTCAAGCTGGTGAGTAGGCGATCTCCAGTGCCAATTTGGATACAATATTCTCAAAACTTGAACTATTTAATCCCTTGGTAAGTAGATGAGCAAGTTCAGTTTTTGTAGCTACAGAAGGTTTGCAAATCAAACTACTCTCCAATTTGTGCAAATCAAACTACTCTCATGTTGTACCGATATATGATATACTGGTCATAGATTTATTATCACAATAGAGTCTCATTGGGTCATCCTAGTTAATCTTCAGGTCTTTTAGGATAATTTTCCATTAAAGAAGTTCACATACTTTGAGCTATTGCTCGAAATTTTGCCTCTGCATTAGATCATGTTAGCACATTCTGCTTTTTTTTAATGTTAGCAATGGATCAATCTTTACATCCCTCATGCCTACTACAGTGGTAAATGAACCATTAGTTGTGGTTATTTTTCTACTGTTTGGACATGATGAATATTTAAAAAAAAGGGGGTTTGATGAGTGGATTATATGATCAATAGCTCCTGAATCCATAATCCAAGAGTTGGCGAAAGTTGTTCCTGGGACATTTAATCCAATAAAGTGTGGAAACTCACTTTAATATGCCGAAAGCAGGTACCTGAAGGTTTGTTGAGGTTGTCAATAAGAGATCTTACCCTCCTGACCTCTTCCTGGTTAAGATTACTAGATTCCTGAGGTGTTTCTTCGTTTAGTTGAATTTCAGTAACATGGGCCTGACCATCTTTTCTTGGTTGATCTCCTCTCTATCCGCACTGTCAGGTTGGAGGTTTACCATAAAGCTTCCAACACTTTTTTGCTGGTATGGCGTGCCTTATTACAGTAATACACCATAGATTATCACAGTTTTGGGCTTTCCAGAATTTATGACTAAATGATTGCCACCTTTAGCCACCATAGTAGACATGTTCATGTTTTATGGTTCAAGCATTAGGTTTCTTCTAGTTTCTTCTCCACAAATTAAGGCCATAACCTCATTAAAACATAGAACTTCGTGCTTGCCAAGATTTAGATTTTTCACTTGGTTAAATTATAAATTAAATCCAACCAAAAAATCATAGATAATATATTTCTTAACAAAGCTTTTTAAAATGGTGGCATCTTCAGGAAATTTAGTTTTTAAAACTCTGTGGTGGTCAAGTTCCTTCCACAAGGATTCAACTTATTGATATATTTTGTAACTGTCATACTCCCTTGTTTTACAGCCATAGTCTATTATCTTGACCTCGTACACTTGGGCCGTGTCTCAAGCCTTAAAACACCTTTATTGGAGTGCATCCCAAGTGTCCTTAACAGTGTCCAAGAACATACGTGTCACTAATATCTAGCATCGTAGAGTTCCATAGCCATGCCATAAATATGTAATTTTCATCACATACTTTAAACCAAGGATCCTCTTATTTTGGCTTTATACCTGTCAAATTGTTGAGACTGTTTAAGATAATTTCATTCACTCAACTTGTATGCAACGTGGATTTTGCAATTCATTGAGATGTTGATATTGAATAGTCTACCCCGATTGTGCTGTAGTGGTTGTCTCTACTATCTCTGACATCTCCAAGGGAAAAAAAAATGATCTCTAGGCAACTAAGGTTGATTGCTTAAAGAAAAAAACCACCAGGAATAAATGCTAGTCAGAATCATAAGACTGTCGACAATAAAGGTTAGACACTTCAATTTTTTCCAGGAATTCAAAGCCGTACAGCTTTTATACCATGATAAAACTTGAGATTGAAAAAATATTTTCTGCATTGCATTGTTTACAAGTGTACAACAGGGTCAATTATATACAAGTTACCTTAATAACTAAAAGGAAAACAAAAATAATCAGATTCGATGATCATGGGATATCTCAACTAAATAAGAAAACAAAAATAATCATACTCCATTATCATGGGATATTCTAACTAAATAAGAAATCTTAAAAAGATACAAAAATCGTAAAATAATCATGTTTTCCCAGAAATATAACTTAAAAGTAATTTTTGCTTTTTGTTCGATTAATTTATTGTTAGGGACTCATAAAATCTATCTAATAGAAGTGATTATAGCTGTTGTAAAATGGCAGGTTTGATAAATGGTATTGAAGATGTCAAGATATCAAATTTCTTTCTTCAATTTAGTGACATCTAGCAGCTTGGCGCCACATTTTCCTCCAAGTTTTGGTGCTCTGGCAGAGCAATACAAACTCTAATAAATTTCATCAGCAATTCTATCATTGCTCAAGGCTGTTTTCTCTGTTGTAAAGTCTGCAAAATAGTTGTGGGATTACTTTTAGTTGAACAATACGTGAGCTTCCATTAGGTTTGTGTGGTTGATATCTGAATCTCATTAGACCTCATTCCTGAATTAACAATTAAGTGGTGGGTATGTTTTGGAAATGTGTTATGTGGAAACTGGAAACATGAATCTGAATTGTGTGTATTTTACTTTTAGAGAACAGATGAAAGGAAAAATATTAAACATCAGTTGTCCCGGGAATTATTACTAACTAGTTGAATGCTTCACCTTTTAAAGTTCAATAGGTGAAGCTTTTGATAATATTACTGGCTATTCTAGCTTTATATATGGTTTGGTCTGATACTGCACAATTTCTTAAATGTAAGTTAGCTTGAAACTAGCCTAACCTCATCCTTCTGATAGGATTGTGATATCATCTAAAAGCTTATAAACTGAACAGTGGCAAACCCTTGGATATAACGATGTGATTGGTGTAATCAAAAGATAATGGTGTGCTGTGATGCAACGTCCATGCCTGTTCTGATAAAAGTTGTGAAGAGTCATAGCCTTTTATCATTGCTAACGCAATCTTTCATTGTAGAATTCAGAATCCATCCTGTAAATTGATCCTTTTTCTGCGGGAAAATGTTAATCAGCAACTTATTTGATCATTGGATTGGTAAAATATGCTTAACAGTCTTAGATCCAACGGTGGAAAGTGGATATAGGACTTGAGGTATAACTAACCTAAGTTCTTACATAAGTCTCGTACAAGGATGGCAACGTCTGTTTTGAAGTCTATGGACAAAGCATGTTCTGACGTTCTTTAAAAAGAAAAGGATGCGGGGCATAATCTGATTGCTCTGTGCGATTTTCCAACCAACAGGATCTGCTGGATATGTTTATTCATCAAGAAAGGGCTAAAGTTTGTTTTACAAGAAACATGGCCTGTTTGATATTTTTGTTTTTGAAGATCTTTCAAACTTGTAAGAGAAATCTGGAAATCTTGGCTTTGCAGGTGCTACAGTAGAACTTCTTTAAATTGATATTCGGTAAATTAATAAACTCTTTAAAGTAATATTTATCTCCGGTCTCGACTTGGCCAGTTGAAATTTAACAAATTTTGATAAGATAATGAGATAATATATTTTCAAAATATCCCTATAGGGGTGTTCAAGAAAATCCGGGAATCTGTGAACCGGACCTGAATTGCATAAATTGAACCTATAAATAAGGTTAACCAAATCTGAGTTCAGGTTCAGTTCGAACCAAAACTGAAAAATCAGGTTTATGGTTCAAGTTCGGGTTTTTAACTTGCGGTTTTAGGTTAACCGAACCTAAACTGCACCTATAACAGTTAACCGAACCGAACCTGATTTATAGGCTTAAGTTTAAACTTGAACCTGAAACATCCAAAACACCTATCATATATTTAGATATAATTTAAGAGGATATTAATAATAATAAATTTACTAGTATTTATTATATTAATTCTTGAGTGAAAAAAAAGAAGAAAAGGAAAAAAATTACTTTAATTCTATGTTATTAAACATTAATCTTGAACATTGCTATTATAAGTAACAACTAATGCATAACACTCAATACTTCTACTTCAAATAATAATTAATATGTGTCAAAGTTATTGATCAAAGTATTAAACTATTAATAAAAAATTCATTGACTAAAATAATATAATC
>JANKOE010000004.1:35103160-35116731 GCA_026284465.1 Erythroxylum citrifolium
AAGGGTTGGCCTCTACATCAAGTAGATGTTAACAATGCTTTTCTTCATGGGTTTTTAGATGAGGAAGTCTACATGATCCCACCTGAAGGTTATACAACAGCAAAGGATGGTCAGGTTTGCAAGTTACTAAAGTCCCTTTATGGTTTAAAGCAAGCTTGTAGACAATGGAACACTGAATTAACTAGTTTTCTGTTTGATTTTGGTTTTCTTCAATCTTCTCATAATCACTGCCTGTTTGTTCTAGACAAGAATGGTCGTTTTTTGATGTTACTTGTCTATGTTGATGATTTACTCATTAGTGGGAGTTCTGATGCTGATGTTTGCGGTTTGAAACGGGTGTTGGATGAGAGGTTCATAATTAAGGATTTGGGCTTAGCAACATATTTCTTGGGATTAGAAGTTTTTCGTACTCCGAATGGCATTTTTCTTAATCAAAGAAAGTATGTCTTGGATTTATGATACGACCAATACGAGTCCATAAATCAAGTTCACTTACCATAGAAGGAAGGCCAAGGCATTAGAGGGGTAGGCTTGGTCATCTTAAGACAAAGGGTGGGCAAAGTTGTCATAGGGAATGGAAAGTTAGTTAGCTGTCAAGGAATAAAACAGTACGGGGAGGGTGAGAGAGGGTCATGCAATCTTCTGTCATTTTACGTAGAAGTTGAGTCTAAGGCTGAAGGTGCTAGAACCTCGAATTCTAGCATAGTTACCTTGTCTATTACTGGTCTTGGTGAATTGATCAATATAGAGATTTTTCTACCATTGTTATCTTGCTATATTTGTGTTTGCTTGTGTGTTCTATGTTGTAGGAGTAGAACTTGTGCAAGTTCTACCATTTGGTATCAGAGCATACGACCCTGGGCCTGGCAACAAAGAAGCAGGATATAAGGTTAGATGTATTGGAAAAAGAAGTGGAAGAAATCAAAGTCGGGCTACAAGTGGAGAGGGAAACCTTGAGAGTGGAAGTTAACCAGAAACTCGAGGGGGTAAAGGGGGAGCTGAAGGATGAAATCAGTAGGAGGTTCGATCAGCTGATGCAAGCGATCACCACCCTTCATGTGCACCCAGATCTAGTACAGCATAACCCAACGAAAATGGTTAAAGGAGAGTCGTCGGTGACGGGAATGAGGAGAGGTCGAAAAGAGGAGACGAGGGAGGATCTTTATACAGGGATAGAGGCGGGTCACGAAGGAGGAGCTACTAGGTGGGTTGGGTTGGCTGCAAAAGACCGTGGGCGACCCGCAGGGCTCCAGATGCCAGCCGAGTATGATCCGACTATTAAACACTTAGTCGGGGAACGTTTAGGGCTCGAAAGAGAGTTAGAAGGGGGACAAAATCGAAGGGATGTTCAGCGTGATGGTGAGGACACGAGAAGGGAGGAGGGTGGCATCGGTGAAGCCATGGTAGAACACGAGATGAGGGGGTGGAACTGACCAGAGGAGGGGTGTCGGTGTGATAAACGATGGCGAAGGGGACAAGCAGACGACGAACCCCGACCACTTGACTGGAGGCGCGATTGCAATCCCAGAAGAATTGAGATGCCCATTTTCAAGGGAGAAGATCCAGACACATGGGTCAATAGGGCAGAGTGTTTCTTTTCTGCTGGGAGGTATACAGAGGAAGAGAAGGTGGAGCTGGCAGTATTGAGCTTCGATGAAGGGGCGTTGGCATGGTATCAGACGGTCGAAGCCTCAGGTGTGAATCCAGACTGGAGGGATCTGAAAGGTATGTTATTTCGTCATTTTCGACCATTCCATCAGGGTAGTACATGCCAATGATTTTTATCCTTTAAGCAAGAAGGAACTGTCCTAGATTACCTGAAGCATTTTTGGTCCCTAGCTGCGTCCTGCTGCGAGTTAACACCGGAGGTGATGAAATACACCTTCATTAAAGGATTGCAACATCACATCAGGTATGAATTGACTCTGCCTAAGCCTCAAGGGCTGACTGAGATCATTGAGACTGCCTTGGGAATAGAGGAGAAGAATCGGTAGATGAGGAATTATAGGAGTAGCAAGCCGATCAGCACAAGCAGAATGGGAGAGACAAAAGGAGGGTTCATGGAGAGGGAAGGTCGAAGAGAGGGAGAAAAAATGGGAAGAGTGTTCAAAAAACAGGGTTTAAAAGGCTCTTAACCTCGGAATGGCAAGAAAAAAGGGATAGGGGATTGTTCTTTAAATGTGATGAAAAATTCACTCCGGGCCATCGATGCAAGAATAGGCAGCTGCAAGTTCTCTTAGTTTTAGATGAAGAGGAGGAAACCGAAAGTGAGGGAGAGGAAGAAGAGAGTGCTGAATTGGCAGTGAGTTCGGTGGTGGGCTTAACCATGCAAAAAACTATGAAGATGAAGGGGAAAATAAGGGAATTGGAGGTGATTTGTTTAGTGGATTCGGGTGCCTCCCATAATTTCATTTCCTTGAGGCTGGTGGAACAATTAGGTTTAGAATTGGAGGACACTAAGGGTTATGGAGTAGTTATGGGGAATGGGGTCACTATAAAGAGTAAGGGAGTTTGTAGGGGGTCCCATTAGTGGTTCAATAGTACCACATAAGTGAAGATTACCTTCCCATGACTCTCAGTGGTTGTGATTTGATACTAGGGGTCAAATGGTTACAAGCTTTGGGGGAGGTAGTGATTAATTGGGCTGACCTGACTATGAAGTTTCGGGAGAAGGGGAATGGGTGATATTGAAGGGGGATCCCAGCCTTTCCCGAGGGCTGATTGATTTGAAGACCTTAATGAAGAAAACCGAAGAGGAAGATGAGTTGTTCATGTTACATGTCAACATTTTGGAGCAGAATGAGGATATGGAATCCACAGGTGTGTTACTTGAAGATGTACAGTCACTGTTGAGTGGATATAAGGATGTTTTTGACATGCCAAGGGGGTTGCCACCACCTAGAGAGATAGATCATGTGATAAATTTAAGGGAGGGAGCAAAACCTGTAAGTGTCAGGCCATATAGGTATCCTCAATGCCAGAAAACAAAGATAGAAAGACTAGTGGAGGAGATGTTGGTAGCAGGAGTTATTCAGCCCAGTGTTAGTTCTTACTCAAACCCTGTTTTGCTAGTGCGGAAGAAAGATAGCTGTCGAAGGTTTTGTGTATACTATAAGGCTTTAAATCGAGCTACGATGTTGGATAAATTTCCCATTCCCATGATAGATGAGTTATTGAACGAACTCTTTGGATCAAAGGTTTTTTCAAAGCTGGATTTAAAATCTGGTTGCATCAAATCAGGATGAGCTCAAAAGATGTGGAGAAGACAGTTTTTAGGACACACCATGGACATTATAAGTTCTTGGTGATGCCCTTTGGGCTCACTAATGCCTCTGCTACTTTCCAAGCCTTGATGAATAGGGTATTTGGTAAGATTTTGAGGAAGTTCGTGCTAGTCTTCTTCGATGACATACTAATCTATAGTAAGACAATAAAAGATCATGTGGGCCATTTGAAGGTAGTGTTGGAGATATTACGGGAGAATCAATTATATGTTAATGTGAAGAAGTGTGTCTTTGCCAAGTTAGGGTTAGAGTATTTAGGGCACGTAATATCAGGAACAAGGGTTTCAGTAGATCCAAAAAAACTCCAAGCTATGACGGAGTGGCCTAGACCTAAAAATGTCAAGGAATTAAGGGGATATTTGGGACTAACCGATTATTACAGGAGGTTCGTGAAGAATTATGGGAAAATTGCTGCGCCATTGACTCGATTGCTGAAGAAGGAAGGGTTCCAATGGACAGAGGAGGCGGAAATGGCATTCCATCAGCTAAAGACTGCCATGTGTACTCTCCCAGTTTTGGCCTTACCCAATTTCCAGTAACCCTTCATTCTAGAGACTGATGCATCGGGTATTGGGCTGAGAGCAGTGCTAATGCAAAATGGTAGGCCAATCGCTTACTTCAGCCAATCTTTGTCACCTAGAGCCCGTGGGAAATCAGTGTATGAGAGGGAGCTCATGGCCATTGTCCTCTCGGTGAAGAAGTGGCGAACCTATCTTTTGGGGCAACAATTCATCATTAGGACCGACTAACAAAGCCTCAAATATTTGCTTGAGCAGAGAATGATTGCGGTGGATCAACAGAAGTGGGTTACAAAACTGTTGGGGTACGACTTCAAGGTGGAATATAAACCAGGAAAGAGCAACAAAGTGGCAGATGCTTAATCAAGGAAAGGGGAGATTATGGGCTGCCAAGGTAAATATAACCAAAATCTTGCAAGAGGTAGAAGAAGATGATTAGCTGAAAGCTTTGAAGGCTGAAATCTCCATGGAGGCCTCCAGTAAGTTGCCTTTTGCTTTGGTACATGGTAGCTTGATGTATGATGGAAGGTTGGTGCTTACCAAAACTTCAAAGTATATTCCCCTTCTTTTACGAGGAGCACATGAGTCTCATCTAGCTGAGCACGGGGGAACCTTAAAAACCTATAAGAAGTTAGCTAAAGAGCTCTATTGGGAAGGAATGAAGAAGCAAGTAGCTACCTATGTAGTTGAGTGTGTTACTTGCCAACAACAAAAGCATGCAACTTTGACTCCTGCGGGACTGTTGCAACCATTGCCAGTCCCTAATCAGATTTGGGAGGATCTATCTCTTGATTTCGTAGAGGGATTACCAAGGTCGGGTGGTTATTACACTATCTTAGTAGTGGTGGACAGATTGAGCAAGTTTGCTCATTTGTTGCCTTTGAAACACCCTTTCACAACAGGGACTGTAGCAGTGCTCTTCACCAAGGAGATTGTCCAACTCCATGGTATTCCGAGGTCTCCGACTCTATGGTATTCCGAGGTCCTTATTGTCCGATTGGGATAAGGTCTTCTTGAACAAAGTATGGGAGGAGTTATTTAGGCTGGCAGGCACTCGACTGAATCGGAGCTCTGCCTACCACCCTCAGTCTGATTGTTGGAACCCCACTCTGGTGAGACACGTGGCCGACATCCCACGAGACATCTGGACGTGCATCCCACGAGGGAGGAATTCCTCACCACAGAAGAAACTCAAATCAAACTTAGTTCACTTACTCCCAAACGGCTCTTGACAAATTCACCTTAATCTTCCTCAATAAAATTAATCTACTTAGAGCCCATAATTAAAACCGATTCCTAAGCTAAAAAGAAATTTCATGTCTCTAGATTAATTTGCAACAAGAATCAACTTAATTGGAGTTCTACACATAAAGATATCTCCAAATTACTTAAGCATACTCATAAAAATATCCAACTCAAAACCTTTAAGCCAAACCTCTCTCTTTGATTAAATACCTCTTTTTGAAAATGTATATCAAAGCCTATAAATTTGGTATGGAGAGGAAGATAAATGAATTAGGAAACCAACGCTTCAAGAATCGGGTCAAACAGAGGTCGGACGGAAAAGATATAAGCAAAAGAGTGGAGGAAGGTCAGCTGAGCATACGCGACGGCTCGCCGGCCGGCTCGCGATCGCTAGCCGAAAGCGGCTCAAAGGGGTCCCGGTCGCTATCGCGAGACCAGGCTTAAAAGGCCGTCTAGTGATCGCGAGGCCGAGGCTGAAAGGGCAGTCTCGCGGTCGCGAGGCCGAAGCAAAAGAGCTATCTCGCGATCACGACCAGCTCGCAATCGCGAGACCCCGACTCTGAATCCTATTCTTCTCTCTTAAAAACTATTGAATTTCAAAAATACATAACTTTTTGCCTAGAAATCCAAAATTGACAAAATTAGTACCATTGGAAAGATTACAAAAAGCTCTAAAAGTTTCTAGAAGACACTACAGACTAAAACAGCCTCAAAGAGGGTCAAAAATCAGTTTAAGTGGGCTGTCCCAAACATGCACTTTTAAAATACTGACTGAACTTTGAAAAATCATATCTTTCAACTCAAAGATCCAAAAATGTTGCATTTTATGCCAATGAAAAGATGAAAAGATGCTTTACAAATTTCATGAAGGGAACAAAAATCAATTCCGACATTAAAAGAGGTAAAAACTCACTCAAAGGTACTACCTATATAAAGACCATTCAAACAGTAAAATGACCATATGAACAATAACTGCATTCTTCCAAACCTTATAACTTTTTCATCCTAAGTCCAAAAATGACATATTATATACCAATGGAAAGCTCTAAACATGAACTACATTCTTCAAGAAGATCCTCCAAACCAATTCATACTCTAAGAGGGTGAAAACCTCAATCGAAGTTTTTGCCTATTTTTAAAAAAATTGACAGCACCTCCCCTAAAATTGTTCTAGCCAAAACTTCAACCCAATCTTCATCACCTGCACAAAACAACTTCAATCCACATAATTCTCAATCTCCCAACTCCAAACCAATTCAAATAATCCCATAATTTCAACTCCAATGGCAGCAACCACACACCTAGTCCTCTAAACATTTTCAAATCATACAACAATACATTTTGAATAAATACACAAAAGATACATTAAAACTCAAATGTCTTGCAAAAGATACATTAAAACTCAAATGTATTGCATTTACATGAAAGATATAAGGTATTACAAGGCTTTAGAGGGCATTTTAGTCCAAATACATCATAAGTATCAAAAGACAAATTACAAGAAGGTCACTTGTCCAAAATGCTACCTAAAGCCTTGTTTTCTAAAAGATTACTTCAAAAGAAAAATGCATAGGAGTAATGCCTCAAAACCCGAAGCGGTTACTCAATTTCTCGCTCATCGCCTGCAGAGGGGAAAATGAGGGTGAGCTCAACGGCTCCGTGGGTAACAATTTAATAATCAAGAATAAGCATACAAAAATTCTTTAAACAATTATTTTCAAGCAATTCTTACCAAAATCATTTTTCAATAAGACAAAAATATTTACAAAATCAACAAATACAACACCAAGAACACATAATCACATAGCAAATGGTTTGAGTGATCAAAACAGAACGTACTATACATTTCTGCCAAGCGGTCATGTGTAGCCGTGAACTTATGGGAGTCCGTGAGGAGCTCCAATGCCACTAGCGGGCAGGCGGGAGAAGCCTATAAATAGACAAGTGCACTTGACTCTTAAGGGACCACTACAAACCTATATAATCATGCATTTTCACATCATTTACATATAATTGCCCAACATGGCATTTTCTGAAATCGCATAATCTAATCTTTTTCACTTGATAAACAATTTTACAAATATTTCCATAATGCATTTACATACGAAAGATACATAATACAAGTTTAAACCATCTCAAAGAATAATAAATGCAACTTTACTAATTCATTGGAAAGCAATAAATGGCATTTATGACAAGAATTCAATTGGCTTATTAACCCAACGATTAAAGAGTCACCCACTGAGCCGTTGAGCTCACCCCCATTTTCCCCTCCGCAGGCGATGAGCGAGAAATTGAGTAATTGAAAACAAATCGAAGCAAAAGCGAAAATGGCCAAATTTCAAAACGAAAGAACAGACGGAAACAAATCAAACTAAATCGAATCGGAACAAAACGAAATCGAATTCTTCAGAAGCCAAAGAAAATCGAATTCTAAAGCAGCCAAAGAAAACGAAAGGCTCGGAAACAAAGAAAGTGAAGTCAAATAACCTTAACTTCAAAAGATCATAACTTTCAATCCCGATATCGAAAAATCACATACTTTATGGCGACAGAAGGCTTTCAACAGAAGCTACAATTTTCATGAAGATCATTTTTTTCAAAATCTGCCTAAATAAAAAGTCAACTCTCTATTACTATTCATCCCCAAAAAGTCGAACTTTTTTAATCCTCCAAATTCTCACACTTTTACTATTTATTTCTTGCTTTTCAACTTTCATTTCAATCAACTCATTCTTTTTAACTTTCATGACTCATACAAATCTACTCAAATATCAAAGTCATCAAAACCAATCCATTCTTTTCTCATCAATTTTTCTTAAAGAACAATAACATCTATCACACTATACATATACAAAAACACTCATTTAAGTTCATTTAATATTTATAAATTTCACTTAAAGACCGGGGTCCAACACTGATGGTCAGACCGAAGTTACTAATCGGACCATAGAGGCCTATCTTCGTTGTTTTACTAGAGACAAGCCTCTTCAATGGTACAAGTGGTTGCATTAGGCCAAATACTGTTAAAACACATCTTTCCACTCATCCTTGGGGATTTTCCCTTTTAAAGTAGTCTATGGTCGGGAACCATCCCCGATTTTAAGATAAGGAGTACAAAAAACGGTAGTAGCTAGTGTGGAGTAAATGTTACAAGAGAGGGATGCCATGATAGAGGAGTTGAGGAGCCATTTAGTGACAGTGCAGCAGTACATGAAGACAAGGGTTGATATGCATAGAAGGGATGTTGAATTTGCAGTAGGAGATCAAGTGTATTTGAAGTTAGCCTCTTATAGACAACAATCCTTTTGGATAAAAGGGTTAATGAGAAGCTATCTTCTAAGTTCTATGGGCCATTTCCAATCATCCGAAGGGTGGGGTCAGTAGCCTATGAGCTAGCCTTACCTCTAGAGTCCAGAATCCATCCCATCTTTCACGTTTCGCAGTTAAAAGCAGCCCGGGGACAACACCAGTCATCAAGTTGGCCAAAGGATCTAGGCCCTAACTTGGAGTTGTTCATTCAACCCTCAGCCATTTTGGAAGTGAGGAAAGGGCCATATTCTCAAGTCATGGAGGTTTTAATCTATTGGGAAGGGTTGCCGAAGGAGGAGGCAACATGGGAGTCGTATGACTTGATTGATCAACAATTTCAGACTTTCCACCTTAGGGACAAGGTGCAACTGATAGGGGTACTGATACGACCTATAGGAATCCAGAAATCAAGTTCACTTACCATAGAAGGAAGGCCATGGCATTGGAAGGGTAGGCTTGGTCATCTTAGGATGAGCAAAGTTGTCATAGGGAATGGAAAGTTAGTTAGCTGTCAGGGAATAAAACAGTACGGGGAGGGTGAGAGAGGGTCATGCAATCTTCTGTCATTTTACGTAGAAGTTGAGCCTAAGGCTGGAGGTGCTAGAACCTCGAATTCTGGCATAGTTACCTTGTCTATTACTGGTCTTGGTGAATTGATCAATATAGAGATTATTTCTGCCATTGTTGTCTTGCTATATTTGTGTTTGCATGTGTGTTCTGTGCTGTGGGAGTAGAACTTGTGCAGATTCTATCAATTTATTAGCTGATGCAAGTCTTTTGGCAGCTAAACCCAAGAAAATTCCTTTTCCATAGGGTTCTATTCTATAATGTGATGACAGTCCTCTTCTTGAGGATCCTCAACAGTATAGTTGTTTAGTTGGGCGGCTTCTTTATTTGGATTTTAGTAGGCCTAATATCACCTATGTCGTGCAGCAATTAAGTCAATATTTGCAGATGCCTAGAACGAATCATTTGAAGCATGTGTTTTATGTTTTGAAATATTTAAAGAATGCTCATTCTCTGGGATTATTTTTTCCAGCTAACAATTACTTGAGACTTACCGCTTATTCTGATGTAGACTGGGCTTCTTGCCAAGTCAGCACGAAGTCTAACTGATTTTTGCATCTTTTTGGGTGATTGTCCTATTTCCTGGAAGACCAAGCGTCAACATACTGTTTCTCGCAGTTTTGCTGAAGCTGAATACAGATCTATGGCTTTCACAATGTGCGAGTTGATGTGGATCACTTATTTGTTAGACAATTTGAAAGTTTCAATACAGAAGCCTATTCCTTTGCACCAGGGACGGAGCCAGACTCAAGTCTAAGGGGGGGCCGGAGGTCGGAAGCCGAGAGCCAGAGGCCAACTCTAAGGGGGGGCCGGGGGCCAACATTTAAAAAATACCCTTATTTATTAAAAAATTATATAAGTAAATTAAAAAAAAAAATTGAAAGGGGGGGCCATGGCCCCCCCTGCAATACACGTAGCTCCGTCATTGCTTTGCACTGTGATAGCAATTTTGCTATCCATATCACTTTTAACCCTATCTTCCATGAACGAACTAAACACATTGACATTGATTGTCATGTGGTTCGTAATCAATTCAAGCAAGGGTTAACTGTTCCTATTCATATTCCTTCGCATCTTCAGATTGCCGATTTGTTCGCCAAACCCCTTTCTTCCTCTTTATTCCGTAGCTTATTTTCTAAGTTGGACTTCGGCTTTGTTCGATGCTCACCAAAGTCCAACTTGAGGGGGGCATGAAGAATATATATTATTTATTTGTTGTAAATAGTTAGCAGTTTGCAGTGTTATTACTTAGCAATTTATTACTTAGTTCATACACGTGTTGTATTTTTCCTATATAAATAGACTTACACGTACACGTTAGCTTAATACAGAGAGGTTTTATCCCTCACTTTGTTTTTCCTGCTCTGTTTACTTGCTCTTCAAGTCTCTCCTCAATATAATGCTGATGAAATGCCACTACGAAATGTCTACCATGTCCCAGGTCTGAAGAAAAACTTGCTTTCGGTAGCACGGTTACATCTTTGGGTTACTTTGTTCTATTTTGGCCCAAAAGATGTGAAGGTCTATCGTGATCTTAAGATTTCTTAAAGGCCAGTTATGGAGGGACGAAGATCAGAGTCAGTTTATGTAATGGCAGAGGAAACTGCATATGTAGACAAGACTTGGAGAAATGAGATAGCAAATTTATGGCATATGCGAATAGGCCACGCCAATTATTCAAAGCTAGATGTGAACATGAAAAAGTCGATGTTAAAGGGAATTCCCTAACTTGAGGTGAGAACTAACACAATTTGATACACTCCGATATTTTTGGACCTGTCAAATAGACATCAATATTGGCGGATGAAGTATATAGTGACTGTCAATATTGATGATTTCTCAAGGTATGTTTGGGTTTATTTAAGGAAAAATCTGGTGTATTTTCAAAGTTCAAAGAGTTCAAAGAAGCTACCGAAGCAGAACTTGGTGAAAGGATTTGTTGTCTGCGCACTGACAATGGAGGAGAGTATAACTCAAACGAGTTTACTTAATTCTTGTGGGACTGCCTTATACGCCACCAGTTTACATGTGCTAACTCACCGCAACAGAACGGTGTGGCTTAGAGGAAGAACAGGCATCTTGCAGAAGTTTGTCGAAGCATGCTTCATGTAAAAAAGGTATCGGAAGGTTCTGGGCAAAAGCGATGATGACAATAACTTTTGTGATTAACAGGCTTCCTCAACAAAGGTTATGTTTTCTCTCACCCTTTGAAAAATTATGGAGCGTCAAACCTACTGTCAGCCATTTTCGTGTTTTTGAATGCTTATGCTATGTATTTGTTCCTGACCATTTACATAGCACGATGGACAAGAAGGCTGTCAGGTGTATTTTTGTAGGATATGACAACCAAAGAAAGGGCTAGAGAGGTTGCGATCCTACAGCAGGAAAGTGCTACACATCGCGAAATGTAGTGTTTGATGAAACTTCTTTATGGTGATCCCAAACTCGAGTCCTTTGCAGTCGTCTCAAATTCAATTGAGTCTAGGTGATGGCGATGATATCGAAGAAGGCGTGACTCAAGCTCCTTAGCAAACTGGTGCGTATCAACAACCAAGTGAAGAAGGCGAGCATAGTGGAGCAGAAACACTGACTTCGTTAAAAAGATCAACAAGAGTTAGAAAGCTCCATCTCAAATACGCCAATGTTGCAATAGTACAAGAAGTAGAAGAAATAGAGCCAGAGACATTTGAAGAAGCATTTCAAAGTCTGGAATGGACTAAAGCTATGGAAGAAGAAATTGTTGCATTGGAATGGAATCAGACTTGGAAGATTGTGCCAAAGCCAAGAGGTGTGAAGCCTATTTATTGCAAATATACAAATTAAAGCTTGGCACCCACGGATCAATTGAGAGACACAAAGCTCGCTTGGTAGCTCGAGGATTTTGTCAATAATATGGGCTAGACTATGAAGAAACATTCAGTCCAGTTGCAAAACTCCCAACTCTATAAGTTCTTTTAACACTGACAGCTGGCAAAACTTAGAATTTGTGGCAGATGAATGTGAAGAATGCATTTCTTCATGGTGAATTAGATCGCAAGATTTACATGCTTCAGTTAGGGGGTTTTCATAATCAAAATCATGCTGAATATGTGTGCAAGTTGCTTAGGGCTCTATAAGGGTTGAAGCAAGCGCCAAGAGCCCCGTATGGTAAAATTGTGGAATTTTTAATTTACAATGGTTATTTTGTGATACTTATGGATTCAAGTCTGATTGATAAAGTTACTGAATGATAAAGTTAACGGAGGAAAACTAATCATTGTAATTATAACGGGTGATTGTGAAGAAGAAATCCACCAAACAAAGAAGAATCTGTCAATTCATTTTCAGATAAAAGAATTTGGTCAACTCAAGCATTTCTTGATCTTGAGGTTGATTGCAATCAAGAAGAAATATTTCTTCATCAGTAAGACCATTCCATGCTTAAATGCAAGCTAATTTCAACACCAATGAAGCCAAATGTCAAAATGTATACTCACGAAGAGAAAAATTTGGAGAATGCAACTATGCATCGACAACTGGTGGGTAGCTTGATCTATTTAACCTTGACAAGGCCCCCGATATTTCTTCTGCAGTTGGTGTGTTGAGCTGACACATGCACTGTCCAAAGAAGTCTCATTTGGAAGTAGTTCGACGAGTTTTAAGATTCGTTAAGGGCACACTCAACCTTGGCGTATTTTATAAGAAATGTGAAGAGTACACGTTGGTTGGATACTATAATGCTGACTTTGTAGGTGATCATGATATTTGATGCTCGACTACCGGTTATGTTTTCATGATTAGGTCTAGAGTAATATCTTGGTGCAGCAAGAGGCAACCAACTTTGTCTTTGCCAAAAATAGGAGCGGAGTACCGAGTAGCAGCAATGGCAGCTCAAGAGAGCAATTGACTTGTACATTCACTGAACAACTTACACCAGTCGATAGAGTATGCAATTCCTCTGTATTGCGACAACCAATAGACGATAAGTTTGGCGGAGAATTCTGTTTTTCATGCAATAACCAAACATGTGGAGATGCATTATCATTTTATTTGGGAAACTAAATAGCAGACTTATTCACACAGAGCATGAACGGGAACATGCTTAAAGTTTTCTGTCATCGGCAAAGACTTTAGTCAAATTATCAGTTAGTTTGTTCCTATTTTCCAGGAGTTACAGGGAGTTAGAAGTTAATTTCGTGGCTGTGTTATTGCCTATATAAGCCTTCATGTTGCTTTAGTTCAGCAATTTCAATTTTTAGCAGCAAATTCTCTATTTTACGCATTCTTGGCTCTATTTTCAACAGTTTCTTCATTCAAAATAGAAATGTAATGCGTCTGTATATGACAAATATATGATTAGAACGCTGCTTATAATTGAAAACAAACGATGTATTGTGTTGGAAAAATCGTGAAAAGTATCAAGTCTGGAATCTTATTTCCGTTTCTTTCCCAAAACTTATAATCAGGTTGTTCTTGACATCGACCATGACTAAATCTTTAGCTAGCTCTGTTGTGTGATTCCAGACTTTCTATAAATCTTTAGCTAGCTCTGTTGTGTGATTTCAGACTTTCTTCTATGGCTAGTTTCCGTTGTATGTAATGACTTTTACAATCTTCCAATGAAGTGAGTTTTCATAGGGAAAGAAACAAAAGATCAAAGAAATCT
>JANKOE010000004.1:35175634-35197841 GCA_026284465.1 Erythroxylum citrifolium
CTAGTATTTCTTCTAATTGATTTCTAAGTTCTTCTATTATTAATGAATTTAATTCATTTATCTGATTATGAATGATACCACTTTTTATTAGTTAGGGGCAAAGCTGAGTACTACTAGATCTCTCCTGACCATGCATTTTAGCTGGAAATTTTACTAATTGTTGTTGCAGTAGTTTTCTTAAATTAATCAATTTTTATAAATTAAAATAAACTAATTAATTTTTAATTAACAGCCTCTTTTTTTAATTTCAAATTTTAAAAAATAAGAAATATTTCTTTTAATAATATTTAAAATTTAAAACTTTAATTAATTTTGTAATAGTATAATATTGATTAGCTTAAGGAGTAGATTGATTAATGAGTTTGGGAAAGTATCCATGAGTAAGGAATGAACAACATTTGGTTAGTTATGAATTATCATTGTATCAACAGGTTTTTGATATCCCACTTACGAGGATATCAGGCAGTAATGATTTCATTACATTGTAACATAAATAGTAAAGTTAATCTTTATTTTTCTATTTTTTTCAGTTAAATATAATTAATTAAAATATATTACAATTTAACGTAAAATAAAATTTAAAAAATTTTCTAAAAAATTTAACAAATTGTTTATTTTTTAATATTTTAATAAACTAACCATTATTATTAATAATAATAATCATTTATTTATTTTAATCGACTAGCTAGATTCAACCACCCGCATCTAACGGCTTCAGATCTCCTGTACACCCTTTTTCCTGTGCTACTCTGTACCCAAGCCATCTTAACCATTCAATCGACCAGCTAGATTCAACTAACCACAGCTAACGGCTTCAGATCTCCTGCACTCTTTTCTCTGTGCTACTCTGTACCCAAGCCATCTTAACCATTTATTTTTAAAGGATTAAGATGTTAAATGGTTAAGATGGCTTGGATACAGAATATCACAGAAAAAAGGGTACAGGAGATCTGCTCCCGCAGCTAACTCCCAAATTTCTTTCTATGCCATTTGTGTCATTGTCTGACTGGACCCAACTATCCAAGGTTGCCTTTGTGTTTCTTCTGACATTGTATATTTAATATAAAGTGCCTTTCTATAGTGTTTAGGTGAGGATCTGATCCTCTGTGTATAAAAACATGACCTGATCGCTTTCCAAAAAAATTCCATGCTTTCTCTTTTTAAATATTAACTCATTGCAGTTCCTGATCATCTGCTATCATCTTAGACTTCCTTCCTCTTTTTTTGTATTTTACGAAATCAGGTATTCTGTTCCGTTATAGTTTTTTTTATATTATACTTTATTAAATCTTATTCATATATAAATGTACAGATAAGATTTAATAAAACAGGGTTGGAACAGATTAACTGGAACATCAAACTTGATATAATATTTCATAACTCACAAAAATTTGTTAATTATTTTTAAATATATATAAATTAAATATTTCTACTGTTATTTTTTATTCTATTTTGCATTTATAACATTATTAACGCGAAACTTATTTACATAACAATTAAAACTTACTTCAATTTTTTAATAAACATTGAGATTCAAATTATACTTTTAATTAATATTAAAAATATTTTAAAAATTATATCAACATTTAATTAATATAAATTGCTTAAATGGGGTATTATATAATGCTAATTTGATACCTCAATTATTAAAAACTTACAAAAATATAATTTTATTAAAATTTAAGATGCTACTGCTACTAGTATGGTTTTAAAAATATTAAAATATAACATAATATTATAAATAATGATATAAAAATTTTAATTTTTTTAAAAAATATTGAAGTGCAATTTAAAATTCATCTTCTTATGTGACTTATATATTAATATAAATAGTAAAGTTAATCTTTTAAGAGTCAGTAGATCAATCTTTTAAAAACTGACCAAAAGTTAAACTAATAATACAAGAGATTTAAGAATTAAAATACTTAATCAGTATTAGACCATTATAAAATTGGTTAAAAATTGAATAAATTAAAGAATTCGAGAAATAATCAGAGAAGATTATCTTTATTTATCAAAATTTTAAAATTTAATTAAAAAAGATATTATTAAATAAAAATTAATCAATAAACAGTTTTTAACAATAAAAATTATTATATTAAATTGAATCAAAAGGTTAAAAATCGAACTAAAAAATTGATCGATTTAAAGTTATTATTATACCAAATTAGTTCGGTTTTTAGAACACTATTAAAATTGCAATTTATTTTATTCTTAAAAATACATTTAAATTTACAATTCGCTATTTAAACTAAAATTTGGGATTAAAAAAAACATAAGATAACAAATCCGGTCCTTTCATGCGATTTCAATAGATTTATAAAGCAAATATTCCATAGAATCTGAAAAGAAAAAGGAATGTTTCGGACAGAAAAAAGCACAGATCTCAAAAGGGACTTTGTCATAATTGAAGGACATGCATAGATTGCCTCGGATCCCCTTCATAAGCGCCAAATTAGAACCCAGAACAAATGATACTTAAAAGCAGTTTAACGATGTGCAGCAGTAGTAGTACAACCAATTCCAGGGAAGAAGAAGACAAATTGGTCCAAGACATAAGGAAGGAACAGAATCCTGGTACTATAAGAAGAACACATGTTAGTTTCTCACATCCTAAGTGTTGAAAGTAGACAAGCCTCAAGTTTCCTGCTCCAACTGTTGGCACAAACAAGTATATCAACCCAAAAAGCTGCAACTATTAATTGTTTTCCCTGGATTTTAGATCTTCCAAGCAAAACCCAGAAAAGTTCCTAAAGAAACAAAATCAATAGTGCAACAATCCACAGAAATGATGGAACTGTTTTCTTCCCTAAAAGCTAAACGAGAAGTGGACAAATGCTCCAGGAGGACCAACCCATAAAAGAAAAAGTAGCAACTCTTTCTTCTCTCTCGACTTTATTGATTAAGGGCAAATGTTCCTGTGGTGGACCAAAATCATTACTTTCAAGTTTCACCTAAGAGCTTGTCACCTAATTTCCAATCTTTCCTAGATCTAGAAACAGTGGATTTAACTAATAACAACCAAAGTATTGGTGTTCCTTCTTACAACATAACCACAGTTTTGTGTTGCTCTAGCGTGTGCATTATTCCATGTTCAGAAATATTACCTGAAAGGTAATGAACTTTGAGAAATGCTGACATTTGTTAGGAATGGAGAAGCTGTTTCCACTAAAAGTAGAGAGACAGCAGGAACCCGATCGGACAGGATTTTCTACCAAGAGAAAAAGCGTGTCCATTGCCATGTGTAAGCAAAACCAAGGCTGCTGATTCTTCAGAGTCAAGAATCTCTTGGAACCTCTGTGCTTCTAAGCACATATCCACTTAGAGTAGTATCAAAATTTTTCTCACATATCAGAACACTTAGCCTCGGTAATTCAAGGAACTGATTACATTACTGAAAGAAGGAAAGCTGTGTTATCACAAGAAAACAAAGGGCCAAGAGAAGAAGACAGAAACTAGAGGGTAAATACATTCAAACGTCAGCAACCATGAAGACGTATTTTCACATGGCAGGGTCCCCACAAACCAGTAGATATGTAGCAGAATCTAGTTGGGCTTTGTGTCCCACCAACAAATTCTAATGCCCAACAGCTAGCAGAAATATGTAAACGAATCGGCTTTTATGGTGAAACAGTTCAGAGAGAGGCATTCTCATCCATTGCAGTCAGAGATAGGGTGGAGCCTGCCATCCATTGCAGTTAGAGATAGCAACTGATAGGGTCGAGCCCCATTGACAAATTTGGGTATCCTAACACCGATCAAACTGGAAAAATAATGTCGTTTTTAATTGATTGACGTGAAGCCGGACCGGCCTAAACTGCCAACCCAAACACTGAACAGTCAGCTTGATACGAGTCTTTGTTTCCCTGACAAAACTAGACCAGTGGTTTTCCCGTTGGAGACAACGAACTCCCGTGAAACAAGTTGAGATTTTCTGTACATTTTATTACCTCACAAATCTTATTAGTTATTTATTTACGTAGATATAACGTGAGTTTCGCATAAATAGGTGGTTGAAATTCATAAGACAAGATACGAACAAAATAAAAATAGATAAAGGATCCCGTTCTTATAAAAATAATGCTGGAAGCGCAATTCCAACTTTAACACTTTCAATACCTAAATTAAATTTTAGTTATCAAAAAATATTAAAAAAAACAAAGGAACTTTAAGTTTGGCTTCTACATTTTTAAATTGGTATTTAATTTTAATTCTAGTTTCTATTTTTAAATAAAATTAAAAATCTATTTAATCATTAATGATAATATAATTATATTTTTATTACTAATTATAATAACAAATGAAATAAAACTTACATATAAAATATTTTTAGTTAATTAAATTTATTTTAATCTCTTATATAATATTTTAATAAATTATCAATGAAATTATTTTTTATTAAAATAAATATTTTATTAGTTAAATTTTATTTTAATTACATTTTAATTACTCAATTAAATTTATTCATTTTGAATACATTTTAAATTTAATTATATTTGTTAATAATTATTAAATTAATTTTATTTAATATAAGTAATAAAATAAAATAAAATGTTCATTATTTTTATTAATAATTAATATATTAAATAATATATTTCAGTGATAGCAAATCAAATTATAAAAAACAAAAACAAAAATAAAAACTTTCCCTAATTTTTATAAATTTTGAAAATAGAAAGAAACCAAAATTAAAATTAAAAAAACTTAAGCAACTAAAATGTTTATTAAATTTGAAAATAAAAAATAAATATAAAAAGTTGAAAGTATGAATGATTCTGGCCTTTTGCTTATCTAGGAGTATGCAATAGATTAGACTCATGAACTACTCTTTACACGTATCCAAGCCTCAGACTGTAGGTATGGGAGACTAAACATAAGAAAAAGAAGTGTATTGCAAAGACGAAGGCCACGAGATATCAAGGAACGGGTAAGTCTATCAGGAAAAATCCAGAGTGATGCAAGAGTGGAGACTTATCCTTGAGGTATCAGAAAAAGACACATTCATCTGTCAGCAATGCATATGTGACTTTTTATATTCCATCGTGCCCATCACATCATAAGGAGATGGAAAAAGCCATGAAAGAGCAGTTCAATCACTTTTCTCTTGTTTGGTCTTATATTCAACTTTTCGTATGAAAAAGAACTTCCGATAAGATCTTGAGGAAGAAGGAGAGAGTTGAGAAATTGGAAGACAGACTTACCAGCATACTTTGTTTTGGAAAGCTTGATCGGGCCAAGTTAAGACTCAGATGATGTTATTTCGGTTAGTTATATCAAAACGATATCGTTCTACTTGCTGTCCGACGGACTATAGTAACCAAATTTTACTTAGTGTTTTTTTGGATAGGTTTTTTTTTTTGGTAACTAAGGAGCTAACAATTAGTTAGAGCGAATAACAGGATTAATGTGCCGAGTGCGGTTTGGATAGGTTTTTGAAAACTTAATAAGTATTTTTTTATACCACAAGAGTCTTTTTTTAAGAAGCTCAAATTTGGGGCTCTTCAAAAAAACGTTTTTTCAGGTAGATTTTTCAGATTAATTAATGAGTCTATTTTTAGTCTCTTTTACTTTTATGTTTTATACATAATTCTCACAATACCCACAAACTCATCTTCTCGTTTATTATGTATTTAACTATTTACTCAATTTGGATATTTATTTTTTTATTTTTTATTTTTTTTGAAGAAAAGAAATCATTCAATATCAAAAAGAGTTTGCAATACAAGCCGGAGGAGATGTCCAAAAATTAAAAGAAGAAAGAAAAAGATAATTACGAGCTAAGCGATGTGCTAAGAAATTATCATTCCTGCCTAACCATAAGACTCAACATTAGGCTGTTGTGCAAGCATAATTCGGCAATCCATTATTATGGAACCATATTTAGACCAGTCATCACAGAGCATTTGTAAGGAATTGCACCACACCTTGTGTATCAGAAAGCACAACTCCATCACTTGTGCATCGATGTAAAACCTGTTCAAGTGTAAAGCGCAAAGCAAGGGCTTCGGCAACACGTGGAGTAAATAAACCTGAACAGAATGATGAGAAGGCATGGAGAAAGGAACCATCAGCTGAACAAGTAACAGTTATTTTAGAATTTATATAATATTATTTGATTTTTTTTGTATGTTTTAATATTTATTTTTGATATTAGTTTACTTATGTTATAATCAATATAAAAGATTTGATTAGATATATTTTCATTTATGTTTCATATAGTTTAAAATTATATAATAATTAATATATTGTACTTTGCATATTGTTTAATATACTTTAAATAATTTTTATATGCATAAATAATTTTTATTACAAAATAAAATATTAGTTAAAGTTAATAAAAGTGCTTTTTATTTTTATGTTACCAAACAGTCTACTGTATAAAGTTCTTTCAAAAAAACTCTTTTTTAATTGCAGCCAAACAATCAACTAACTTCTTAGAAAAACTCTTCTCAGGAAAGATCTACTGACAAAAGCTCTACTAGTATAAACCCATCCAAACAGGTACTAAGCTTCTATTTGGTTGGGCTTATACCAATAGAGCTTTTATGGGTAGAGCTTTTTCTGAGAAGAACTTTTCTAAAGAGCCAATTAACAGTTTGGCTATCATTTTAAAAAGATCTGTTTTGAAAAACATGGTCTAACAAGATAAGAAAAAATTTGATGTAAAAGCTCCAACTATATTAACCTAATTTAATATGGTTTCTTGCAATATAAATTCAATTTTGATAGTTAATTTGATAATTCATCATAAATGTCTTTTCCTGAACATAATAAAATACTAATTTATTTTTCTAGAGTATCCTTTGATTTCATCCATGTCTTTTGTAATTTTTATTTTTAAGAAAATAAATTTTTATTCAATTATTTAAATAATTAAATTATTTCTATAAATTATTAAAGATTTATTAACAAATATCTTTTAGCAAAATATTAACTATCAAAATAAAAATAAAAATAATTCACATGGCACTATTTTTAATAAAAATAAAATTTGAAAACTTTTATATCATAATTGTAAATAAATTATTTAATTTTTTT
This sequence comes from Erythroxylum citrifolium, assembly GCA_026284465.1. Classification (NCBI taxonomy): domain Eukaryota; kingdom Viridiplantae; phylum Streptophyta; class Magnoliopsida; order Malpighiales; family Erythroxylaceae; genus Erythroxylum; species Erythroxylum citrifolium. The sequence goes on from JANKOE010000004.1 coordinate 35,182,673, forward strand.
CATTTAATATTAATATTTATTATTATTTAATATATAATATTATTAAGACTTATACATTTATGCCATGAAAATTTTGCTCATGACAATAACTTGAGTTAGAATTAAACTTACTTCTAAGTTTTTAAACTTTAGAAAAAAAATTACAGTGTTCAGTATTGTGTAATTAACGATAATAACAATAATATTTTTTATTATTTAATATTAAAGAATTATTATCTAGTTAACGATAAACCAATTCATAAAAATGAAATAAAAACTACTTTTATGATCTTAACAAGGAATTAAAAATAAATATTGAAAAATTTTTAACTAAATTTTTTATAAAATAAAAAATTGAATTCATAAATAAATCCAAATTACGTTTAAATAATTTTAGATCGAGCAAAATAAGGAAATGGAGTTAGAGGGCGAAGTTTTCCCTTTTATCTAGAATGGAGGTCCTCAATTTTGCTTGCCAGCATCCTTTAGCATTGTTCCTCTCTTTTTCCTTCTTATGATCCATCCTTCACCCCTCTCTTGTTTTTCTCATATCCTAATCCTTGTTTTCCTTATCTTCTTATCCTTCTCGCTATTTTCTATGTTCCTAAGTAGCATCTAGCTTTAAGGGCATTTCTTGTCCTTTCATTCCTCTTTATTTCCCACCATTTAGGGAATGGTTTTTAGACTCTTTTCTCTTTAAGCTCTATCTTCTTTCCACTTATAGCATAATGGATCTTTGTAAGTTAGTTACTGGTTAGAAGGCAACCATTGAGATTCTTTTTTCACCTTGGTGTTCCCACCCTACACTTAATCCCAACATTCCATTTAATTCAAACATATTTCCCAGAATCTTCAGCAACCATGCTTATATCCACTCCACCATCTCCTCAACCTGAACTTCATATTCCTAAACATTATCATGTCATTTCACCTCCTCTCTCCTCTAGCACCAACCCTCATCTCAACTGGAGATAGGCTCCAAGGTAAGGCTCCAAATCCACACTTTAGTGTTGCTCCTTATAAAATTTGAGGCTCCCCTTATAATTTCTTCAAACCTTGAAAGAAGGAAGTTAAAGTTGATCATCAAGTTTAGTGGATTTTTTCTTAGGAAAGTATACTCCATTCCCTATAATCAACATTTTGATTTTAAAACAGTGGAAATGAAAAGGACTAAGTGAAGTTTTGCTCTTCGAGGACAACTTGCTTCTTTTTAAATTTTCATCTGAAGCTAGAGTAGATGGGATTCTTGGAGCTAGTTTTTACTTCTTATCACCTTAGTTGCTCCTCGATCTTCTTATAGCTATGACAACTTGGAATTAGCTTAGATACAGTTAGATATAATCATATATCAATTTTGATTAATATTTATAAGCCTCTCAATTATTGGCAATAAAGGGGTTAAGTTTGTTGACAAGCCTATATGTATGGATGAAACTACAACTTTAAAAAATGAATTGGTTATGCTCAATTATATATGAGTTTTGAGTTAAAAAGCACTTCCTAGATATCATTCCTTTGTTTAGACTGAAGGAAGATGATACATTGATTGAGGACTCTAATAGGTTGTCATATTAATAGAAATCAAACTTAAAGCAATATGTCAAGCAATGGAAAGGTATAGGTTGGAGATTTCAAACAGGTGATTACATATTATTAATGGAGCTTGATGCTTAACAAACTATCTTTCCAAAGGATGCCTTTAATGGTCTATAGTGAAGCAAGAATGGTTTTTGAGGAACTATAATCAACTCTTGGCAAAATAATACCTAAGCAAACAACAAGTGTTAAAGTGAAGGCTCTAATTTTGTCATCAACTTTAAGGACCTGGTTTCCCTAAGCTCACCCCATCTCAAAATGAGACTCTTTGTACTAAGAGTCTTTCCTAAGAAACACAATTATCTTCCCTTATTCTATCCTCTAGCCTAGTGACAAAAGATTTGAATATTGAGGAGTTTAAGGTTGATAATAAAAGGAAATCAGGTAGAATAAGTAAATCCAAGGGAACCAAAAGCCTAAACTCTTCTTCATGTCTATAGTATTATAAAATGTAAAGGAAATCAATTGCACTAAGAAATTACAATCCTTAAGGGATTTTATCTTTGAAACTAAGCCAATTTTGATAGGAATTTTAGAATCTAAACTTAACTAGGTGACTATAAAAATTTTTGGGCAATCATTAGTCTTTTTTATCAATCCACGAACACCATCACTATGGTATAAAAGTGGTTACTTATCATTCAAGGTTAATAGAGGTCTCCATGTTTCAAATAATGACCAACTAATACATCTATCAGTCTTATATCTCTACAGGATTGTGAAGTAAGTCACACGTTAGTATAGACTTAATATTCGATATACAAGACGCACAAGAAGGGGGGTTGAATTGTGTATCCCTTTTTAGCATACAATCCCCTTTTAAAACTTCTTTTGAAAATTTGCTTTTTCAGAACTATTAAATAACAGTTTCACAAGATATTGCAATTCGCTTCTAAGTACTTGTATAAAAACAATATGAACAAAAGTTGAGAGTTGAGAATAGGAATCGACAAAGCAGATTTATACTGGTTCACCCCAAACCGTGGGCTATGTCCAGTCCTCAGAATCCTTTATGAGATTTCACTATACTTCTCAAAGGTACAAGTATTCTTTTCACCGAGCCTCTTCAAGTCTCTTACAACAAGTATTCTTTTCACTTAGCCTCTTCAGGCTCTCAACTTTTCTTCTTTCTACTGAAAGATGTTTCGAGCTTTGTTATAGAAAAAATAGCTCTATAGTTTAGCACAATGAATACAATGATTCACAATCTCTTTGAATTCGCTAACTTTTTAAAATCTTTAACTCTTTTAGTCTTCAACTCCGACTCGTATTTATAGCCTTCGTCTTTAACTGCTTCTTGAAAATCGCTTCTTTCTTCTTGTTTCTTGATCTTTGAAGAAATAGCTATTTAGTTGAGTTATGTACCTAACTCAAACTGATTATACATCTGAAGTGGTATCGGACCTTCGTCTTAGTTTTGTTTCTGCTTCATCTTACTCTCTTTTGTCTCATTTTCGACTTCGCTTCGTCTTAGTTTCTTGCGTCTTACTTTCCGCTTCTGCTTTGTCTTATTTTCTTGCATCTTACTTTCTGCTTCCACTTCGTCTTATTTTCTTGTGTCTTATTTTCCTCTTCTGCTTCGTCTTATTTTCTTGCGTCTTACTTTCTACTTTCGGTTCGTCTTATTTTCTTGCGTCTTACTTTCCGCTTCCTCTTCATCTTATTTTCTTGTGTCTTAGTTTGACTTCAGCTTCATCTTACTTTGACTTCTGCTTCGTCTCATTTTCTTTTGTCTCCGTGCTTCGTCTTACTTTCGGCTTGCATCTTAGTTTCCTCGCATCGCATCTTCGTCTTATTTTTTTCTATTATTATTATTTGGTCTTCATCAAAATTATTAATCGTAAAGTCATTTTGACTTAACAGATTGCAGTCGCATTCTTTTATGGTTTAAACTTTCAAAGGAATTATCTTTAAAACAACCTTAGAAACATTTACTCTTTTACTTTTATACTTTAAATACTTTTAGGTTATTTCAATGTCACCCTTTATAGACAAAAGGTAACGTTAACATTTCTTTAAGAAATTTCAAAAGTGACTTCAGGGATTATATAGAGCAGTTACAAATCACTAACTTGAAATATGAGAAAAGTTTCTTTATATAGAGTAACAAACAAAGTGTAAGGTGGTATATTCAGAAGAAACTCTAGTTAATGGAAATTGATTGGCGTAGATTTCCTGAGAGAAAAGCTTTCTTTAAGAACCTATTATTTTAGATCGCTCGCTAATTATCATCCAGAACACGCTCTTAAAATGTAAGAGGAAGTTTTCAATCAAATTCAATAATTCTCTAGATGGGCAATGAAGCTATCATTAAAAGGATGTCCCATCATATTTTAAGTTGTAAAAGCTTCATTTATGTTAGGAAAGTAATCATGATCAAGAAGGAGCTTTAAGATCTCAATTCAGAGAAGAACAACAACACCTATTCACAATTATCTACTGCTAAGCTTAACTTAAACAAGGCTCAAGAGGAATTATACAAATTCTTTAGAGATATTGTTAAGATTAATAAGGAGAAGACTACCCTCAACTCTTATATTAGAGTAGTTATCTACAACTCTTTGCTCAAGAAAAGATATAAGGTTCAATGGCTCAAGGACAAGGATAAGAACACTAACTTCTTCTATAAGTCAATTTTGAAAAAGAGGAATGCTAATAAAATTTGGTCCTTTCTTAAACATAATGGTGAAGTTACTCTATCCTAAAGATGACCTTAAGAATGAGGCCTACCTTTCTTCAAGAATTCTTTAGGATCCTTTATCTCAAACTACTTATTTAGGGCCAATCTTTAGCTTCTTCATCAGTGATTAGATTTCTGTTGAACATAAATAACAACTAGGAAGTCCCTTCAATGAATATGATGTTGAGAAATAGTGTTTACACTGAATCTTGACAAGGCCCCAGGTCCTAATGACCTTAATGAATTTTTTTAAATAAAAAGTCTTAACCTCTAATCAAGGAAATGGTTACTAAATTTTTTTTCTTGAATTCTCTGAAAAAGGGAAAATGTTTAAAAAGGTTAATAAAAAATTCTTATGTCTTATAACCAAAACCTCCAATCTTGATTCTTTAACTAAGTGTAGACTAATATCTTGTGACAATGCCATATATAAAATAATTTGTAAGTTACTTGCAACATGACTAAAAAAGGTGTTAAAGCCAATGATCATTGATTCTTAAGGCTCTTTATATAGGATAAATTGATTGGTGATAATATTCTTATTACACAAGATTTATTTAAGGGTTATAGAAGGAAGACAATAAAAAATTATGTCATTAAAGTGGATTTCCATAAAGCATTCAACTTTAGATTTCATTTTACATTTGTTGGAAGTGTTTGATTTCCCTATCATCTTCATTAATTAGATAAGGTAGTGCATTAAGTCCATCTCCTATTATGCCCTAATCAATGTTAAACTAATAGACTTAAAAAGGGAAGAAGTTGGTTGAGGTAAGGAGATCACGTTTCTCTTACATTATTAATGAAACACAATATTATACAAGATTATAACTTTAAATATCTCACCAAATATAAGAACATAGGCCTCTTCAACTTATCATTTGCTGAGTATTTGATTATATTATCTAGAGCTCGTGATAAGTTAGTGAATATCGTAGTAACCTCACTCCACACCTTTAAGAAGTCATTTGGATTGGATATTAATCCAAAGTAAAATCCATTTGATAGTTTTGGCTAGATCATAATAAGTTGTTGTTTGGCTTTCCACCATATCAGGGCTCTAACTAAAGGAACTCTTATTCACATACTTAAGCTTAAGATACAATTTAAAGGATTGATTAAAAATGTACAAAAAGGCTAGGTATTTGGAATGGTAAAGCATTATCCTTTATAGGGATATTTTAATTGTTAAAATTTATGGTTAATTCACTTCTTATGTTTTGGTCATCTTGTATTTTCATATTTAAAAGCATGACTAAGACCGTAGAAAAAATGATGAGGTGTTACCTTTGGTATAAAAAGTATGGTAGTAGATAAAATGCCAAGATGGGTTCAGTTGAAGTTTGTAAACCAATCAACGAGGGAGGACTAGAAAGTATTCCTATCTATCGATAAACAAAGTGTTGATGAGGAAGGAATTTGAAGGTTATGGACTAATAAGGATGGTTTTTGGTTTAGGTAGATTCATACCTATTTCTTAAATGAAAAAAGCTTATGGGAAATCACTAAAACCCTCAAACTCCTACTTTATCTCACATCTACTAAAGCTTAGGGGTCAAGTTAACAAGATAAGCACTCCCTTTTTTATGTCTCCCCTCTTCTTTTCATTTTTTGGTTATCTTCTCTTTCTTCCTTTTCTTTTCATCACCAAGATTTTTGGATCCGTTGCCGAACTTGTTCCAAGATCTCGGATCGAATCGATATATCATATATATATATATAGAACAAGATCAAGTTTAGAAGAGGAAAAATGTAGAGGAGAGATAAAAGTTGCTACAACTATACCTATTCCTAACTCAATAGCCAACTATATCCTATGATTCCCCCACACTTATTTAAGCAATTATTCCCTAAACCCAATCATACTCATTCAAATGCCCAACTTGCCTTATGGTAGGTATAATGAAGAGGATAAATAATTAAGGCCAAGGCCCATATTTTTAGATTAAAGAAAGAAAAGGTTTTATGTTAAGCTCAAAGGGGGTTCACTAAGGGTAACATTATGGTGGCTTTTTACACAAAAAGGGTAAATCCTAATTGCCTTCATCATCTTAATGTTTGTATAAGATTATGTGATCTTAACTAGAATTTGCAAGCAAGTTCTAGAGTTTCATAATCATGAAAGAATACTCTCAACGAAGAATACTTGAATTTGGTGTTCAATATTTCAAAAATGCACAAATTCTTACCAAAGAAGGTGTCATTCATCTATAATAACAAGCTAATTTCCTTTTAATCAAAATCCAAGTCAATCACTCTAAGCATGCAAGTATACTTATTCACTCATATTATGCATTTCTAGTCCCGATCGATTTCATTTCATGACTATGAATCTCTAACTAATAAACGAGAAACACACATACAACACACAACACATGATATTATTTTTTAAGACTACTACTCCCCCTACTCAAATATCACATTTTGCCCATTGTGATAAGAAGATAGAAGAGGAAACTAGGATGTAAACAACTCATACAAGGAACAAAATTGAAAAAAAAGAGAAATTAAACTAACAAGCAAAAAAAAAAGGAAAAAGGAAAGAAATATGATACGAAGGTGGGGCTGGTGTGCTATATGGAGATCTGGTATGATGTGGAGCCTGGCATACCGTGTCAAGGAATGAAGAATAACTTCTTGGAAAACAGATAAAAGAGACTGAAAGTTAGGCTTGCACACACAAAGAAAACAAATTAAATAGAGATTCACTAAAAAGGAATAATAAACAAAGAATTGAAAAACGAAACATAAGTTATATAGGTTGCCTCCCATTCAACGCTTCTTTAACGTCTTATTGCTAGATACCTCAATAGAATGCTCAAGGTGGATCACTCAAAGTGAATGATTCCATTGTTATATTCTCTTTACTAGGATTTTTCTTTAAGAATTTTCCAAACACTTCCTCAGTTGCATCAACTAGCAATTGGTTGAATTCATCACTCTCTTTAACAAGTCCAACTGCTTTTCTTCTTCTTCCTGTAAGGTGAAATAAAAATATGCAGCATTAATTTGATTAAGAAAAGAACAATTTTCAGAAATAGTAGTAGTAAGAATAAGTTCAACATTAAAGATTGAAAATTCTATTATTTCTCCTAAAACAGTCATGGTCAATTTTCTGTTTTTCACATTAATCAAAGTATTAGGGGTGGCTATAAAATGCCTCCCTAGGAGTGTGGTGTGCTTCTTTTCTTGCTTCTTTACTTCCCTCATGCCAGGACAACAAAGTCTACGGGAACAATCAATCCTTCAACCTTCACTAACACATCCTCCATTATTCCTTTCGGATAACGGATTGACCTATTAGCTAATTGCAAACACATGTTTGTAGTTCTTAAAGTAAATCACACGTTAGTACAACCTTTATATTTGATATACAAAACGCATAAGAAGGGGGGTTGAATTGTGTATCCCTTTTTAAAAAAAATAATCCCCTTTCTAAACAACTTGCTTTTTTCAGAACTATTGAGTAAATGTATCACGAAGTATTGTAATTCGCTTCTAAGTACTTGTATAACACAATAAGAGTAAAAGTTTAGAGTTGAAAGTTGAGAGTAAGAATCGACACAGTAGATTTATACTGGTTAACCCTAAACCGTGGGCTACGTCCAGTCCTCAGAGTCTTTTCTGAGATTTCACTAAACTTCTCAAAAATACAAGTATTCTTTTTGCTGAGCCTCTTCAGGTCTCTTATAGCAAGTATTCTTTTCACATTTAGCCTCTTTAGGCTATCTGCTTTTCTTCTTTCTACTGAAAGATTTTTCGAGCTTTGTTATAGACAATAGTAACTCTACTGAAAGATGTTTCGAGCTTTGTTATAGATAATAGTACCTCTAGAATTTAGCACAATGAATAATATTTCTAGCTTTCGACTCTCTAGCTCTTGTAAAATTCACTAGCTTTTTTTTAATTCTCTAACTTCTGCAGCCTTCGACTTCGACTCGTATTTATAGCCTTCGTCTTCAACCACTTCTTGATAACTGCTTTTTTCTTCTTGTTTCTTGATCTTTGAAGAATCAGTTATTCAGTTGAGTTCTGTAATTAACTCAAACTGATTAATCATCCGATGTGGTATCGATTCTTCATCTTAGTTTCGCTTTCCGCTTCCGTCTCGTTTTCTATCGTCTTATTTCTATCTTCCGTCTCACTTTCGGCTTTCGTCTTATTTTGTGTCTGCTTTCGTCTCATTTTGTCCGCGCTTCGTCTTACTTTCTTCGTTCATTATTATTTGGTCTTCATCAAAATTATTAATCGCAAATTCATTTTGACTTAACAGTTCTTAACTGCCTAGATCTAATTTCTTATAAATAGAGTGAGGCATAAGGTTTATTCTCGCTCTATGGTCAAGCATACCCTTAACCTCATCATCATTACTCATTAATACTTGCACAAGAAAACTCTCGCGGTCTTTCAATTCAGGGGGTATTTGCTGCTGAAGCACTACATTTGCAACTTTTGAAACTATCACCTTCTCGTTTGGCTTAAACTTCCATTTTTTGGTGCTTAGTTACTTGAACAACTTCACATAAGCTGGAATGTTTCTGATCACACCTAACAAAGGCAGATTAATATTAAATTTAGAAAACATGTTATATAGATCAAAAACTTGCTTATCTTATTTCGAGTCCTTAAGTTAGCTCGGATATGGTATCGGTGGTCTATAAGGAATAGTCATCTTATACAATCTTGGTCCTTCATTGTAGTCGGTTGCATGCCAAAATTTTTCACCTTTTTGAATGTGACTTAAAAAGTTTTCGTGCCCATTGCTTTCTTCATTCTGCTCATCATTGTCGTTAGTGAGGCTCTTCTCCTCTTGATTACCTACAGCAGACATATTAGAAGGGATCTTAACATAATTATCAATCACTGTACCACTTCTCATAATAGTATCTGCTTGGGCTTGCTCAAGTTGACTGGGCAACTTCCCTTTTTAATTGTTGTGCATTTGAGTAGTGAGTTGCCTTACTTGAGTCTCAATCCTCCTTACAAACACTTCCAAGGAGTCAAATGTCTTATTGTTCATTTCTTAATTCTAAGTTGTTACTTGAATAAACACATTCAGGCTTTCCTAGAAAGAAGGCTTACTTGGTAGACTCTGAATTGAGAATTGCTCCTGAAACTAGTTTTGCCTCTGAAAATTCTGATATTATGGTTGGCCACTGGTGGATTGTTGGTCTTCCACAAAAAAATTGGGGTGGTTTCTCCAACCAAGGTTGTAGGTGTTCGAATACAAATCATTTCGCACCCTTGGTTGAAAACTATCAAGTGAGTTTGCTTATTCTTCTGCAGCTGCAAAACATTCAAAAGAATACAAACAAACATTAGCTCCATGACCATAAGTTCCACATATACCATATACCTCTTGATTTGGAATGTTTTGGGGTAGCCTCATGTTAGCATTTTTACATGTTTTGTCAACTCCTCCAATTGCATAGCCATTTCTTGATTTGAACTTACTTCATGAACTCCAGCTCTTCTCCCTCTCACACTCTTCTATTGAGAATTGGCCCCCAACATTTCAAAGATTTCATATATTTCTTCAACAGTCTTCTCTCCCACAAATCCTGCTGTATTTTCCACTGTGTACTGACATTATTGTGTTAATCCATCATAAAAGAATTGGTTTTGCATGTGAAGTGGAAAATGATGGTGTGGACACTGTATTAGAAGAAGTTTGAAGCCTTCCCACGCCTCATGGAATGACTCTCCCTCCATCTGAGTGAAGATAACTATCTTTGTCCGCAACTCAGAAGTCTTCTGACAGCAATAAAATTTTCCCACAAATTTTTTGTACACTTTCTCCCATATAGTCAATGAATCAAATGAAAAGGTCATCAATCATGCCTTGGCTCTATCCTTCAATGTGTATAGGAAGCACCTCATCTTGAGTTGATCTTCATTTAGGCCGTTCAAAAGGAATGTCTAAATAGTGGTATAAAATTCCCAAGTGAAGCTTAAAGGGTCTTTATTAGGAACCCTATAGAATGATGGCAACATGTTGTAGTGAATGCTCTTCAATTCATAGTTTATGGTTGCCGCTCCCAAACGTATACACGATGTAGCAGTACCAATTACAGGCCTGGCATACTCCTTCATTACTAGTTGTCTTTCACCCATCTCCTGATCTTCTGGCTTGGGTTCCTTGAAATTGTCTTCAAAATCCCCTTGAGTTCCTCTTATCTAATGTACGTTGTCAATAAAAGGAGCAAGTTCCCTTCCCTAAGACCTCCTTCCTCGCATAAACTAAATAAGAACAACAGTGAATTAATAAAAAATTACTAAAACAAATCAATGAAATAACACAAAAAATGTATGCATGAATAGAGAAAACAATCAAAATTAAATTAAGTGTAAACACAAAATACCTCCCCAACAACGGCACCAAAAACTTGTTGTACCAAAATAAATTCTAAAAATATCTAGGCTATCTTACTCACAAGTAGACGAGGAAGTTGTAGTTGATTACCTAGGGTCGTCTCCCACGCAAACAAATGCAATCTTAAACATTCTTGTAATGCCCCAACATATACCCTGGAAGTATAATAACATGTCTAGGGTGTATTAATAAGTGAACATAATGAATTAAGTGCATCTTAGTAAGAGATATAATGGTACTTAATGTAAAAGACAATGGTAAATGGGTAATTTGTTCGTTTCGACATGAACATACCTCTGTAATTTAGCCAGATCTTGGTCTGTAGACCTCTAAATTGGATAATTTCAATTGAAAATTAAGCTAGAGATATAGATATAAAACTTTTATAAAGGAACCAAAATTTTATTGTGCCTTTAAGATTTTTGAATTCTAGCTTAAAGTTGAGTTATGGTTGTTGCCCCTATTTTCGAACAGTTTGTAGTGTTTTGGCTTTAACTCCTGAAATAATTAACCAAATTGCATGAAATTTATTACATTAGAAAATTAAGAAATAGGGTAATGAAATTAATTGATAAGATTGTAGGCCAATGTGGGAAGTAAAGGAAGAAGAAGGACCAATATGTAATTTTTCTAAAGTAAACACATGGACTAATTGGATTAAGGCATATGTGACCAATAATAATAAAGCATTTGTGTCCAATAGGAATTAAGCATATGTGTGAGTCTTGACAGTTCTGGAATGGGCATATGGAGAGGGGAGATGCATGGAATTTTGGGGTTCTATGTTCAGATTTTTCTCCTCTCCATTTCAACTTTTTCATCCCATCATTTTTCATGTAAGAAATCAAGCCAATCTTAGGTGGAAATCAAGATAAAAGTTAGGGGTTTTCTTTTCACCTTTATCTCTTCTTACTTTGCTTATTAAGGAATGAAATTATAAGGTTGGAAGTGGGATTAAGAGGTATATATTTTGGTGTTTCTAGTTGGTGAGTCTAGCAAAGCCAAAGAGGCAGGGAAGGAAAGGCAATAGAAGACCTACTTTGTCAATTTTGAGGTTTGGGACTTCACTTAGTTAGTTTCTATATTTGTTTACATTTGAATGTGTGAAAAGATTCATTTGGATGTGGAATGGTTTCTGGGATGATACCTTGGTGCTATTTTGGCATTTTCTTGTTTAGAATTGGTTGAATATGATAAGAGATTATCATGCAGTGGAATTCTATCTAGGGTCTTTGAACCAGTCACATTGTTTGAGTCATAACTTAGCCTAAATACCTCAAAATTGTGTGATTTTAGTTTCATATGAAACCTAAGACATATAGCTAAACTTCTCTAGAAGGGACTCTAACTTAATTATGGCTTTATGGCCTTGAAAATTGAGATAGTGACCTGATACTGCCCCTATTTTGGAGCGACTTATGTTATTTGGTTTGTATCTCATGATTGGGATGTTTAAATGGTCTGATTGTTAGTTCAATGGAAACTAGATACATAGGGGGAAATGTATAGAAGACCTCAAAACCTAATTCGAACGTTTCTATAAGCATATTAAGGAACAACTGGAGTCGATCATGTGATTTGCTTCTAGACTAATTGTTTGCATATTTTTAGACCATCGTGGGCTTTGCCCAAATTGCACTATTTTGAGTTTATCGTCATTTCCAATTTTTACTGAATCTTATCCAAACCTCTTTGAATGTGTATGAATCTTTCCAAACATACATAAATAAATGAAATAAGACTTACTATATGTGAATTGGGTGATTGAACATGGGAATTTAACATTGAGCATAATGCATTCCAAAGAAAACTTACATGTATATAAATGATTGGTATGCATATTAAATAAGATTAAGCATCAATGATTGGTATAATATTGAATAAAATTGTATACCTTGAATGCATTTATAGAATTTGGTTGTTATGTGTGTTAATGGTTGTAGGTTCCCTGTAAGGGGTGTTACAATTCTATCCCGATTTGTTGAGTAACTGTAACACCCCACTCCCGCGTGACCCGAACCCGACATCGATGGTGATATCCGAGTCCGTGCCCTGCAAGGGTGGCGTGCTACATCACTAAGTCAAAACTCAGTATAAATTTTGTTTTCAAAACACAAACATACACTATGCGGAAAATTATAAACATACATAGTCACCGGTAAATACAATGACCACGGGGGCCCTTTTCATAAATACAAAGTACTACAGTCCGTTGACTTTACAAATTGACTAATCATTTGTACAAAAATTCAGAAAATACAAATATTTTGACACTAATGTAGACGCGAACTGATCCCGACCTCTTCTTTCACTCACATGTGGTTGTTATACGCCCGTTGCCTAACGAGGTATTCTTCTGGGTCCTGAAAAATAATTGCAAATTTTGAGTGAGTTTTGCGAATTCAGTGAGGTGACCATCATCGATGGTCCGCTCAATTCATGCAACACATCATGTCACATAACATATACTCACATTGTTGCATATTTGATCACATTTATCATTTCTCTTGAACATAGATAGTCCCACTTGAGCATAGACAATTTCACTTGAGCATGGACAAATTATACATATCATTCAAGTAGACAAACATAGCCAAATGGATACATGTAACTCTCAAGCATAACATAATTGTTTCATAATCCACATTCAGAAGTACCACATGATTGTTACCACAGAAGCATAAGGCATTTTGCTTATCACAGAAACATAAGGCATTTTGCCTTTCACTCAATCAAAGAGATTAAATCAAATGCATATGACATGCGCATGTGACACCTTTCCAATTTTTTTTTGGTGTTATGACCGAGCACCTGAACTGTCCCATATAGGGCTCATTAATAACTATCCCATATAGGGCTCATTGAACGTCGAGTCTGAGGCTCTAAATCACTGTAAGGCCCGAGGCCCAAATACAAACGTTGAGCTTATAACTCTCGGTGGCTGCTCTAGTCACAACTATCATTAACTGATCGTGCATTCACGCATGGAATGCACATGTCACAATGATTCAGTATATATGTCACAATCATTTCATATGTCACAAATGTTCACATCTTAAGCAAATCATTCACAGAATCACACAGAACCACAAACAAGTCACACTTCTATGTCATCGCTTCCCAATACATCGGACCTTCTGTCCGGAACCCATAATTAGAACACAATCACAAACCCACCATTATCTCCACAATGAACATATAATAATTGAGAGAGAGTCGTCTAGGTCACTCACCAATAGCTGCCGAGCTAATGCTTGGAAATCTCGGCAACGTCGGTGGGGTGACATTCCAAAAGCGCCTCTATAACAGTCACAATATACACGTATTACCAAAAGTACAGTTAGAAGTATTGAATAATGCACATGTAGCGATTAAAAATGTGTACAATGCAAGTTCGTGACATTCCCGGCATTCTTCCAAAATTCTCATCACAAAAATTCCATCTAAAAATTAGAAATCCAAAGATACCAAAATTTCTCAATTCGAATCTCTATAGGTCCAAATATTGCTAAAACAATGAAGTATGTGCAGAAAATAACCAATTCATATTCTTTTAATCGATCCACTCAATTTGATTTAATCCATCTTTTTCAAATTGATCTAAAAAATTCACTAATTCCCATGGAGAGGTAGACAGATGTCTTACGAATCCGACGCCTCAAAAATCAAGTCAATCGGAGATCGGACGAAAAAGTTATAAGCAAAAGAGTGGAGAGAGATCAGTTCAAGGAAAATACATGTCCTAGTCGACTAGTCAGAGGCTGCTAGTCGACTAAGTCGACTACAGCGCCGATTGGAAAACTCTAGTCTTTCTTTTTCCAACATTCCAACTTCCACAAGTCATAACTCCTTCTCCGAACTCCAAATTAGACAAACTTGGTATCAATTTAGAGATAAAAGAGAGTTCTACAAGTTTCATGAAGGACACAAAAACCAATTTCAACTCTAAGGGTGTCAAAAATGCAATCAAAGTTACTATCTTCACAATATTTCCCAAAACAGTATACCATTTTGCAAAAATCATAACTTTCCATTCCCTTCGCCAAAAATTCCAAACTTTAGGTCAAAAGAAAGACCAAAACATGTTCTATAACTTTCATGAACAACTTGGAAGCAAATTCGATCTATAAACACCTCAAATTCTCAACCAAAGGTTCTGCCTATATAGGCCATCCTCAACATTAACACAACTTCTAAAAATCATAACTTCTTATCTCCTTATCCAAAAATTCCATATTTTATACCAATGGAAAGATCAGAATTCAAGCTATAATTCTCATGAAGGGCTAAGAGCCAAATTCCACCTCTAACTAGGTCAAAATTTTACATGAAGGTTGCTGCCCTGTTTCACATTGTACAATCAGCATATTACCTAAATCAAATCCAAACTTTACAAATTCATAACTTCCAATCCCTACATCCAAAATTAACACATTATACCTCATTACAAAGCTTAAATATTCCTCTACAATTGTCCATAAGACCATTTAAGCTAATTGAAATCAAAACAGTCCAGAATTTAGCTTCAATGTCCAATCACC
>JANKOE010000004.1:35210481-35230254 GCA_026284465.1 Erythroxylum citrifolium
TACCCATCCACCCTAAACACAATTCCCATGCAATTAAGTTCACATAACATCACAATAATGCATTTAACTAACAATTCCATCATATATAACATATTTCTTACCTAATCAAGCTTCCAAATCTTCTAAGCTTCAAAATCTCACAAACTCTCTAACTTCCTCCAACACCCACGACATCATCACTTCAAGGAGGAATATGCTAGGTTTTTAGTAACAAGATGAAGAGATAGCAAAGATATTGAAGTGGCTAGTGATGAAAATTAACAAAACCCACATTGAGAGTGAGGGATGTCAAGGTCGTGAATGGAGAAAGAAAAGAAGAAGATGAGAGTTAGTAATAAGTTGAAAGACAAATGAAGATAGCCTTACAAATGAAAGTGTCGTGGGTTTAAAGCATAGAATTAAATGCTTAGTGAGTGTCATGACACATGTCATGACACTTACCACAAAAAAGAATTAAATTACCATCTTTTATTTTTGACTAATAATAATTAATCTCTAGTTCATTTGTCACCCAATTTTTAATCCAATTGTCGCCCAAATTTTCAATGGTTCTAATTAATAAATCCTTCAATCATTTATCTCAATTTTTAGTGCCATTGGACAGTAATTTCTACTACTGATATACCATTGTACTACCACTTGGCATTTTTTCTAGTCTAGAAATTACCCCGAAATTTTCATAAAAATTTCTAAAAATTCGCTAAAATTTCTAAAACCTCAAAGACCCTCTCTAACTCAGTTTTTATACACATAAGTCACATTTTTCATAACAACCACATTTATTCACAACTATACCGAGAAATGTGATGAATGCATGTACAGTCATTTTCATGTACAAAATTTACTATTCACGTGTATGTGTATGTTGTATTATGCATGAACATGTAAGGGTGTTTCTAAGCACTCGAAAATCATTCCAAATGACTATTTTACCCTTTCCATCGGTGATGGGATACTACATGTATGACTTATCTATTATAGGTAAGGGTATTTTTTGTACATAACCGCGGTATCAAATGTGTGAAATTTTGATATAGATTTAACAAAGGCTTGGTATTCTTCATATTCAATAATGGCACTTCCCATTTTAAGGTGAATGTGTAACTTCTCTATTATAGGTGTTAAAGATTTTTGTGCATAGTCATGATATTGTATGTATAAGGCTCTAGTATAGTTTTAATTGGGTCTTGGCATTCTCATTTTAAGGTGATTGTGTGACTTATATGTTATAGATTATGATTTTTTTAACATAAGAGTGACATTAAATGTATGAAAATCAGGTATGGTTTTAATTAATGCATAGTTTTCTTCAAATTGAGCGATGATACTTCTCATTTAAAGGTAAATGTGTCATTTATTTATTATAGGGGGTGATTTATTTTAACATAAGTATGATATTATATGTATAAAAATGAAGTATAGTTTTAACTAAGACATGGTATTCTTCATACTAAGTAATGATATTCCCATTTTAAGGTGGATATGTGACTTCTCAATAATAGATGGAAGTATTTTTAAAACATAAGCGCATGATATTAGATGTAAGACAACTAAATATAATTTTAACTGATGTATAGTATTCTTCGTACTGATTGATGGTACTTTCCATTTTTAAAAAAAAGTGTGACTTATTTGTAATAGATAGTGGTATTTTTCAATATAAGCATGGTATTAGATGTATATGATTGAGTGTAGTTTTAATTGATATATTGTTTTTCATACTAGTGATAGTATTCTTAATTTAAGGTGAACATGTTATTCTGCTATTATCGGATGTCTGGTACCTTCTTCATTCCTTATTCTCTTTTTGAATCATTGCTCGACTTTCACATAAAATGATGAACAGAAAAATAAATAAAGTAGATTTTACTATTTACTACACATTCGTTATAAATCGTATACATTTGAGGTTGTCCTAGTCAAAATGTTATCTAATTTACTACATTATTTCCTTAAACTTATATTTGTTCTTGTACCTCTTGCTACGTAATTCAATTATTTATATAGATTTCAAAATGATCATCATGCAGTTGGAGAACCTTGCCACGAATCATTTACACACCAAATTAAGAACACAACTTACAACTTTTCTCGTATCAAAATCTCATATACATTTTCTTCGTTCAGCTAATACAAACAAATTAACGGTGATAGAACACAAGTGGATAATGTTTATATATTACATAACAGCATGACTACAAGTACAACTCCAGGATCATAATAGCTTCATAAACAAAATATTTCAGAAACGCAGAATTCCCAAGAAAGTCAACATCCTTTTTTTGTTTTCATTTCAATATTGAATAAGCATAATCCTAATTATTAACATTTAAGCATAAACTAAGCAATTGCCCGCGTCCATAGAGGGCAAATTTCCATTACCTGAAGCACCAACAAAAGGAACCTTCATATCATTACACAATACCTTCAAAATTGCATGTCTTGTCCACCACGAAGCTTTAAACGTTGTCCAAAACACCATTCTAATACTGAATGTCACATCACCGGAGCTCCGCTCCTTCCCCAGTTTTTCCACCGTCAAGCTGCCCTCCTCTAACTGACTTGTTCCGTTCGCCGACATCGTCGCCACCATCACCTGACTTGTCTTGGTCTCCAGCGAAAAGGGTTGCGAAAACGACGACGCGAGCTGGTCATCTTCTGCATCATAGACGACGTTCTCTATGCGATCGAAGTCAACTTTCAGTTTGGTGTTAGGGTTTTCAACTGTAAGGTTTGCGTCCCAGTTGGCCGTGAATATAACAGGAGGGGTTGCGTTGAAGTTGGTCACAGAGAAGTTGTTTATACGAAAAACAGGAAATTCTGGACGCAAAATGAGCCACATGATCATGCTCGTAGAGAACATGAAGAGAAGCAAGAAAATGAATCCCAAAAGCATGCCACGTACGAAGTTTGAAGATTGTTGCATAATTTGCTGTGATTGGTAGTATTGCGGATGGTAATACGACGCCGGAGGGGCTTGTGCGTAGGAGTAACCATATCCATTTGTATCATATGCATGGTAGTAATTGTATCCCTGTTGCATTGGAGGGTGGGCCATTGTCGGAGGATAGCTCATTACTTGTGGAGGATAATGACCTCCTCCACCTGCGGCCGTTTGAGGATGATCGTTGTCGGAGGTTTGACCTGCTTCTTTTTTGGATTGATCATGATGCTGATCTTGGTTTGATTGAGAAGCCATTGCTAATGGTAATTTGATCTCTCCCCCAATAATTCCTCAGGAAAGAGAGGAAAATAAAGAGGAGTATTTGTTCGTCTTTTTGTTGGGATATGAGAAAGATTAAGTAATGGAAAGATCGGACTATTAATTCGCCAAGCTTAAGCAAATATGGACAAAGTATGTTATATTGGGCTTTCGTTAATGTTTTGTTTCGGCGACGATATAGGTATGATGTGAGCTTTGTGATATAGAAGAGAGAGACAAACGTTAAATACTAGAAACTAAGATGTGTAGGAAGATTCCATTAACTAATTTATGGGTTCTATGCTCAAGTTATTGGTTATGGAAGATAAATGATTATCAAAATGCTTATGATTCTTGTTAACCACAATGCTAAAAAGGGAAACATCAACCGGATTTAAAAAGAAAAAGATGAGGTACTATTTTTAGAATAATAATAAAATAAATTATGCAATGTCTATATAGACATTGCATATTTATGATATATAATTTAATCCTTTTATCATTTAATGTTTTAATTGGACAAAAAGTATATGGATATAATATCTACTCTTTGGAATCTAATCATATTCATTCTTGCTAATTAATAATTAATTAAAAATTGATATTTAAATTTTTTAAATATCAATTTATTTTGACCTGGGAATCCCTTAAATTATTACTAATTAAAAGCAGTGAAACATTCTCTTTACTTACTTTAAAATGAAAAATCCTTTACTAAATTACTCTTCTATCTCTATATGATTTATACTATATCTAAGTACTACCATTTGAGCTACCCCTAAATAGAATAGGTCATATGTAACATCAAGTCTTAGTAATTCCCACAAGAGATACTTTAGTAATCTCGAGTCTAAGAAATAATTATACAACCATCATAATTAGAAAATTCACAAATATATAAGTAATATTTTATTCGGGATTCTCTTAATTGGATCAATTTAGTAAACTTGTTGTACAATAAGTATCCACGTATTTGTTTAAGTATCTTCATACTTTAATTTATAAAATCATACTTTCTTCATAAGAATAAAACATAATTAACATATGCTAGTTTTATTGTTTCATTAATATCTCATCTTCATGAAACTACAATAAGGAATAATTTAGTAATAATATAAAATACAAATTGAATCTTATAATTATAATCTCATCACAATTTCAGTTGTAGAATAATTATTTTAAGTATTTTAGTTTTGGTATAAAATATCAAATATAGTTAACAAAATTCATAAAGAAAAATAATGCCTTTAATTAATTATGTCTTAAAATCTACAACAAATCAATTGGTTGTAGGTTATATACCAATAATATCTCACTTACACTAAGTTAATCACTTAAGTATCTTATACCATATCTTCATACGATGATTGTGTTGCTTATTGGGATAGTGGTTTACTAAGAGAATTGTATAAGATTCTCTACAATAAGCACTTGCTTAAATCTTACAACTTTCATCTCAATTATTATTATAATTAAGAGAGACTTCCTAATTATAATCTTTGGCTTTAATTTTCTATAGTACATTACTGTTCCAATAATTCAAAGAACTATATGCTTGCTAAAGAATTTATTTATCCAAACAATCATTTCCAAAATCTATTATGGCTTGATTAGTAATTAATGCTACATTGGAAGCTTTCTAATCTAAAAATAGTATTGTTCCAAGTAAAATATATTTATCTAGGATTTAATTCTAAAATTAATATCAATATGATCTCGAACTCAAATATCAACTCATTAGAGAATAATGGATATCTTAATGCTTTATAAGTACCATATATCTTAAATACTAAAAACCTTTAGTAAATTATATATGTGTTTATACTAGAATAGGTAAACAACTTCTATATCTATCTTTATAGATCTAGTTCCCATAATTAAGTTGTCACCTTTTTTCATATCCGATAAGAGTTGTTTTTAGACTATCTTATCTTCAACAATTGAAAATGCAAAATTTTGTGCTCAATAAGTAATATGTATCTACATGCTCCCATTGACGAGTGCAGAGATATTTCCAATAACCATTTTTTTGACAAAAAAAATCCATAATCATCTCCAAAACAAACATTTTGAATTCAACATGAAAGTGAATCTTTAACATCTTATAACAAAAAAAATCCATAATCATCTCCAAAACAAACATTTTGAATTCAACATGAAAGTAAATCTTTAACATCTTATAACCTTTTGAATATGCGTCAAATGTATCAATAAAGGCATTAGTTCCATTTAGATGTACAGTTATAAGATTTGAATTTCTTTAAACTTCATTTTACTCTCACTACTTATCTTGAAAACTATTCTCCTATAAGTATATTCAATCTAAGCTTACTAGATAACATTTGTGATAAATGCTAAATAGACTATATTTTCTAATCCTATATTTAATTAATTTTTTTCTTGTTTATTTAAGAGTTTCTTTTCTTTTTTGATACTTATCTTATTTTTATTGTGTTTTTAGGTCTTTTTTCCTTCATGAATAAAAGGAGAAGAATTAGAGCCACAATTAGTAAAAAAAGGGAAGAATTGGATCTATTTTGAAGGGGCCCTTATTGATGAAAGGCCTATTTGGGATCGTGTTTCTTCACTATAAAAAAATTAAGCAAGATTGAGGGACATGGTTATGCACACGGTCATGTGCATAACCGTGTCCACTTTGAAGACTCTAATTTTGAGCTATAAAAGGGCAAAAGAGAAGAAAACAAAAAGATAAGGGGTTTGTAGGAGGCTCAAGGAAGGCTCGAGAAAATACATATTAACAACCTATAACGATACAGAGGTAAAAGAATAAGGAAGGAAACATATTTGGAGTCAGATTTTGTCAATATAAAGTGGATTTCTTGAAGATTAAAAGGGATGTCATTATAATTCTTTTAGGTTTTCTATTTTTTTCCTTTAGCCTTGATGTTATGATTATGAACTAAGATTTTCTTAGTGCTTAGCTTAGATGAACCCTAGGATAGACCTTGTAGTGATGTTATTTTAACTTAATTCATTCTTTAGCTTTATTGAGATACAATTATGTGTTCTTAATTATTCTTCAATTAATATTGCTAGCATATTATTTCATGTATGATTTCATGCAATTGAGGTTGAGAAATCCTTTTGTATTAATAGATCTACCATAATCAAAAGGAGTTGTATGGAAACCTAGAGATGGTTGACATAAATCCTCTATATTAGAGTCAAACATAATTATGAAAATTACGAATTGAGTCATAAGGGATTTAACTAGAAAGAGATTTCAATTGATCAATTGAGAATTAGGTACTAAAAGTCTTGAGAAAGATATTAGCATAAAATAAGAATGCCCACAGTCCAATGAAAAGAATATTAAATTGATTAATGAAATCATGACTGCATGAGAAATCCTAGGGGATTTGAAATCCAGGTTCATTGTTTCAATTTTGCATTTGATTTATCTTAGACGCCATAATTTTTTATTCTAGATAATAGAAAGATGGTAAGTGCTAGTAATTCTAGTTCTCGTGAAATTGATCCCGCCAGTGATAACTACAACTACACCTTGTGGTTAAGGTTTAAAATATAAAATTTCATATTAAGTTTTTGGCATCATTACTAGGTACTATAATAAAACCTTGTCTTTATTAATTTATTAATTTATATTTTCTTTTAGGTAGTTTTTAGTTCTTATTTTTATGTTTATTTGTTTGTACTTAAAGCTCTCTTTCTTGATCTTATGTTTGTGGTTTATTGCAATAATTGGATATTCATTATCGTAGCCACCAAATATTATGGAAGAATGGAGTAGACAGTATTCCCAAGGGGACTATAGTTTGCAATCACCTATGGCAACATTGGAAGCTTGGGATGAGAGACATGGTGATATGTATTTGGAAGTTCAATTGATATCCCATGGTGTGTTGTGATAATTATGGGGGTGATTACCCTAATCATCAATGTCAGGCATCAAACTACATGTGGGAGCATTTGAATTACATAGAGAACTGGCCTTAAAATGGCTATAAGTTGATAAGATTTTAATAGCTAATGACAATTTAGTCTGTTAAGCAATTAACTAAATTAGTTGTAAACCAAAATTTAAGATCACTATAAGTTTGTTACAATCAAAGTATGCACATATTTATTGGTCTTCTTGTGCAACTCATTATATAAATCTCTGGTCTTTTTGTGCAACTCATTATATAAATCTCTTTTCAAAAGATATTGTTTATATACCATATTTCTAATGTTGCTTTATATGCACCTAAGATGACAATTTTAATGTATAATCATCTTACATTTTTGTCTTGTTAATAAAGAAAGAAAATTGTGTTAAGATTATGCATCTTGTTGATATTAGTTTTGACACTACATTCATAACTTTGAAAAGTGTTTATAACCATGAACAACTTTAAAATTTAGTAAAAATTAAATATTTTTGAAGTCATAAGTTATCAAAAAGTGTGAAAAGAAAAGAAGTTTATGATATTATTATGGATGACAAATTTTGGGATGCTTGCTTAATTATTGTGAAGTTTGTGGCCCTACTTATAAAGCTGTAGAGGACTATAGACTTAGATAAGAAGTCATCTTTAGGGTACATATATGAAGGTACATATAGAGTTTGGAAAACAATACTGAATGTTTTTAAAGGGAATGACAAATTCTACAAAGCCTTATACATATATTCTTGACTGAAAATGAGATAAATATCTTACTTAAATGATCCACTTACTAGCTTACTTTCTTAGTCTATATTACTTACATAGTGGAGATAGATGTACATATGTTGATATTAGTGGTAGTCTTTTTTTCTAGTTGAATGCAAGGGCATTTTCTCTAATAAAAAGTACTCAAAGACATCAAATGAAATTAAAGTGCATCATAAAAGTTTAAGGCGTTTTCCTAGATCATTTGTAAAGAGAGAACTTATCATGAAAAACATACAACCTTGTTTTCATGTTTTTAGTTTCATCATTTACTTATTAATAATATATAATATTTATTTTATTTTTGTAATTATTAATTTAAATACAAATAAGTAATGGAGACTATTAGGTGAAAGTGTTCCAATATTAAGAAAACTTGATATTAAATTACTTAATCATGTGACTTAATTGGAGTGTTTTTGAACTTTTTCATATAAAGAAACGAAATTGTAGAATATTAATGATTCAATGTCCTTGTTTACGTTACTTATAATTTGAGGATAAATAATAGATATTTTATTGATTGAATTGTAGTTTTTAAAGTAATTATATTTTATGATTAATTTTATAAGTTTTCTATTATTTATTCAAAGTATTTAGCAAGAAGAGACCGACAACTACATCTACATCAACATCAACATTATTCGGACATGCATGCATATTCTTGTGAAGTACCAATTAAATTTCAAGACTCTCTGAGAAAGGTAGAAGCAGTAACTAAAATAGTAGACCTCGCCTGCTGGAACAAGGAACTTCGAGGAACTTGCTGTGAGCTGCTCCTTCAACCCAGCGATCCTCCGGAAACACAAGGAGATGGGTTAGATATCACTCGGAATCGTTACATGGAAAGGGAGAAACGTGGTGAGCAGAAGGAAATGACTATGGAGGAAGCTAAATCTCCCTGGTTAACCAACATGCAAGATGCAGGTTGTCTCTTAGACATCCGGTCAGATTAATGTAATAGCCTTACGCTTGGTCATGTTTTCTTATAGCTTCTAGCTTATCCTGTCTTTGCAGAGGTTACATATCTAAAGGATAATGGCTGTCCAGTTGTGCCCATGGTTTAAAACATATTGCGTGGCCTGCAGCCTAGTGGTGTACTAGCTAACTTTGTTACTTGGATTTATGCCTCATTGTATTAATTCATTTATAACATATGTTCTAATTAATATTGATTGTATTTACCATAATAATATTTAGACAAAAAAATCATAGTTTGATCTTAATTATAATAAACTTGAAAAAGTGATTTATAGAAAAAAATACATTTGTCACAACAAAATAAATTAAAAAATCTATTAATAATCAATTGTTACCTTATATTAAACACATTTAAAAATTAAAAGATGTATTATAATAGAAAATAATTTCATAAAGTACTAATATATAATTTATTTAAATGCAATAAAAGATGTTATTGGAAATATTTTAGATAAAATAGTAGTTTATGAGCTGTTAAAAATTTAGCGAAATAAAAACATTATTTTAATTTTATATTAGAATTAATTTTATTTAAAATAAAAGCTAGAAACACAGTCAGTCATAAAATAGTGGTCCAGAAGTGAAAGAGCACCCTCGTAAACTTTTATTCATTTCTACAAAAGCTTTACTAATGTACGCTCCTACCATAGGCAACCCTTCCCTTTTGGTTTATGGTTCGATAGCATAGACAAACTAAACACACACTTCTCCTAGCCTTCGACTTCCAATGCAAAAAAGCCAAAAGATTATTTATTTAAACATCTACACTTCTCCTACAACTATTATTCTATTGCACAACAAAGGCTAGTGCTCAAGTTCAGTAAGTCCAGTCCTGAGGCAATCCCATCTCAGGGGGGAGATGATAATAGCAATCCTCCTGCAGCTTGCTAGCAGCCTCCGTACTCATGTGATTTCTTTGCCGTGTGACTGGTATCTCTTGTGTAGTTCCTGCTACTCCAATAATTGCCACAGAAGTGGATCAAAAAGATTTGTATTTAATAATTAGCTAACACACTTGGTAACCTTTATGCATAACCTTGATCCTTATTATACTAATTTCTGGCGATTTCCTCTTCATTTTCTAGGGAACTAAACGGGGTATACCTCATTATCCTCTGACAACTACAAAGAAAAGCAATTCAAGTTCTGCAGATTTTGTAATTTTTGCTTTTGTACAGAATGCCAATAGGGACAGTAAGGGGTGTGGGGGGGTGCTTTCAAAGGGAATCTATGAAGGTAAACGAGAAACTAAAATTTGAGTATGGTTACTTCCAAGTGAAAAGGTCAACAGAGCGTGGAGCCTAATTTGCATTTCAACCACCAGATTAAGCTACACCTTGGTTCAAGTTTGGAATGTATCAAATTGAACCTCTTTTAATTTAAGCTTCACAGTAATATCACACCTTGCTCTCTGTGAGGTACCGGGAAGAGACCAACAAAAATAGTAACTTTATATGCACATATTATAATTTAATATGTACATCACCAGAATAATTATTATAAATTTAAAAGACCGACCTCCAACCTCCAGGGGACAAACACAAGGTTATATCTATTTATCTATCATATTCCATGCAAGAAAGTAATCACCTTGTTTCTTTCTAGCATCAGTGAATGTCGTAGGCCTTACAGTGCGGGGATGGAACACGCCAGTACCACCAGATTCTTTCACAACTCCAGGCCCAAGCCCACTCCCATTAAAGGAGTGAATTCGGCTTAGTACTCGGCCTTTGTGCTGTCTCTGCACAAACCCAGCTCTTGTTTCCATACAGCTAGCAACCTACAACTGACCAGCTCGTTAACACCATGCAACTAGACCCCTCTTTAGATCAACCATTATTAATAAAGCTGCGAAAAAGGTGTCGAGAGGACAGACCATTGGAAAGTGTAACACACTAACACACCTGTGGTTTCACTTGCATCCGGAACTCGCAGAACGGGTCAGACCGGGCAAAAAGGGAAATTGTCTCGTAGCCCAGAAGCCTTTGACCCAGTTGAACGCCGCCGTGACAACGGAAGCATCCAGGTGGCACCACACGGTTCACCGAGAAGTTCCCGGCCACCGGTTGAACTTGCTGAGAACCGGGAAAATAAAACTAAAAGACAAGTTACAAAATCCATGCAAGACTGTAACACAAATACGCGTCACAAAGCTTCAAAAACTAAACAACCTGTGCGAGATATTGAGTAGGTTTGCGGCAGTTGGACAGAGCATGATTTTGAAGAAGAGAGAAAGCAGCGAAATGCCGAGCATGTTGGTGGTTGTCCACGCCAGAGAGAGAGCCATACTTGGAGGGCCCTATTTCGTTGACGAAAATACCAGATGGGAGCCAAAATTTACCATCATCCAAATTGGGAGGGAACTCAGTCATTGGAGAACTACGAATCGTGTAAGCCAGCAAAAACAAACTAAAAGAAAGAGATTTACGTTAAGACAACTTTGAGAGCCAAACAGGATTGGTGTTATGGCGTCGAATTGACAAAACATTAAAAAATTAAAAGATTCGTAAATAGTAAGTATTAAAAGCTAACCATAATATTTACTGTTCCGCTTGAGCTTGTTGGGGCTGGACGTTGTTGCTTGGATCTATGATTCTGACTTACCTTAGCTAAAGAACACCTGCAAAACAACAAAAAACACGCCAGGAGTTGATTACCGGAAGACCCCTCCGATGGTCAAGTTAATATTTTGGTGAAGGTTTTGGTGGCTAAGAATAGAGAAAATCAGGGTTCTAGTCTCGTACCTATTTCAAGGTGAGGTAATACCTTATATAAGAAATTCCTGCTAGGTTTAAGTCATCGTTTGTGAATGGGCCGATCGGCCTACATGCGGTTTTACATCTAGGCCTGGGTCTAGCATGACCGACCCAACCATAAGCCCCCTACTCTTCGAATTTAATCATGGAAAAGGGTCGAAGGAGTACACAAATATTGCGTGGCTCGGTTGTCTAACAGCTCGTGATAGGTCCAGCCAATCGAACGTAGTGACAAGACCGACCGATCGATCGCAGTGACAGGATCGATCGATCGATCGTAATGACGGGGCCGACCGATCAGATGTCGACGCCTAATCAAAGTCTTAGGTTCAATCATTACTGACGGCACGCGTCCACTGGCGAATTTTCAAAATTTGAAATGAAGCGTCTTTTTAACTGCTGTATAGCTGTCATGTGCGTCCTTTCAACCGCTGCATAGCTGTCATGTGTGTCCTTTCAACTATTGCGCCGCTCCATATATCTGACAACCCTAATTCTCCACGGCTCGGATTTTGCCACGTGTCCGGGTTCGATTAGTTTGCCCGTTCAGTACTCTACTATAAATGCTCGGAATTGACACATTTATTCACTTTTTGCGTGTTTGATTCTCTAGTCTCTGCTTTCTCTTTTTTTCATCTCTTTGCTCGCAGTTATCGGAATTTCCATTTCACCGACGTCCAAATCCCCAACTCCAGTTACTAAACTAGGTACGTCCTTTCTCTGATCCTTATCCTACAAATTTTCTTTTCGTACTCATGTCATTGACTAGCCCTAGAGATGAACTTAGGCTTGGGGATGAAGCCGCCGAGAGGGCTTTACAAATTATTGGGCAGCTGGAGATAGCGGCGGAAATGATGAAGGTGCCGGAGGCCGGTGGGAATGAAGCGCCAGAAACAGGGGAAAATGAGGAAATCGGGGCGAGTGCCCAGAAGAATAGGCAAGTCGTTGAAGCGCCGCCGTGCGACCCATCGATGATGACCGAGAGGGAATTGAATCGATCGGTTATCAAAAATAACATCCCTGCGTCCTAGGGACCCAGACTGGCCTCTGAGAACGAACGGATTCATAGCAATCTAGGAGGATACTTTGTTGTTTCTGACAGCTTTTTCTTAGTTGGTAGAATGAAGCTCCCGTATGCTCCGATCATCGATGAGGTGTGTTTTGCCTACCAATTGAGGCCGAACTAACTTCCTCCGAACACTGGAGATTTATTAATAGTCTGGCACTGCTATGCCATCATTTCGGGTGTCCCCCATCGGTAGGTATCCTGCGCCATTTTTTGAGGATGAACCAGAGCTCAAGTGCCGAGGTCGGGGTCCCTCATCTCCAGTATAGAGATGCTCGCTATCGTCCTGCTGGAACAGCTTCTAAAGTCCAAGCTTGGAGGACAAAGTACTTCTTTGTGAGGCCCCCGGGATCTTCCTTGGAATCCAGGCAGTGGAGATATCCTCTAGCCGAGCGATAGAATGACGTTTCAAGTGTGTCCCTTACTAGGGAGGAGTAGGGGTGATTGACCGAATAAAGGAGCTCGGTCGGTATGATTTCGACCGCCTTATGTGGGGGTATCGTGGAGGGGCATCGGTCAATGCGTTTCTGATTAATCCCCCACCTCGGATTAGCGAGCTAGAAGGAGAAACTGCCCCTCCTGGTTGACTCCTCGTAGTTTAATTTCTTGCTATCGTCATAAGTATTGGTTTCAGTTTCTAACCTATTTCTATACTCGTGTAGCTAGGGTGAAAATCAAAGATTTCGCCTCGTCTTCCATTTCCTCCAAATTTAGAGGCCAACGCAAAGGGCCTAGGTCTTCCTTGAAGGCGAAGGAGCAAGGAAAGGAAGCAGAGGTCAACACAAACGTTGTTCAGCCGGTGGTGCCCGACCAGTCTACCGCATTGCTGGCCCTTCCAATGCACCACCCTGACGAGCCTGCCCTGGTGCCAGCCCAACAGGAGAATGAGGACCTAGCAGTGTTGGAGAAAGAAGTGGAACGACCACTAAAGAGGAAGAAGACCGCTCGGAGTCTTAAATGATCGTCCCGCCAATCGGACGAGGCGTCTTTCCAATTGAGCAAGGACAAAGGGAAAGAGCATGCGCCCCGATCAGACAAGGGAAAAAAATGGGAGTCGACGATCAGTCTGGACAGGACTGCATCATTGAGGGACATCAATGTGGCTCTCCACATCGCTCGAAAAGTTGTCCCTCCCCTAGAAGAAAAGTTTGTGGAGACTTTGAACGACCAGGAGCTGGTGGCTAGTCTCGTTCGTGGTTGTGCGAGGGATCTGATATACGCCTCTAGGGTGCATCAACGCCTTGAGAAGTTCAATGAAGTGACCGGATCGATGGATCGGGAGATTCAGGCTCTTCTTGGCCAAGTTAAAATTTTAAGGGCCGAACTCTCGGAGGTAAAGGAAGAGAGAGACTTTACGCGAGCACAACTTTCTTCTTTGGAGGAGGAGAAGAAATTTTGGGAGGAAGATAGGAGCGTTTTGAGAGCTCAACTCGCTTCAGGGGAGGAGGAGAAGAGCAGGGTGGCTAAAGAGTGTGAGGACATGAGGGAACAAGTCCTCAAAGCCAACTCTACAGCCAAGTTGGAAGAAGAGCTCCGTGCGAGAGCCATCCATGACTGCCAGCAAGCAGCGATAGAGAAACTGAGGGCTGAGAGGGAATTGTTGGAGCTACGAAGCTCTATCAAAGAGGAGAGGATCGAGGCAATCAAGCGATGGAAAAAGCGGCACTTAAATGAGGAGTGCATGGAATTCGCTTCCTATTTAGCTCTTTCCATCCTGAAGAACTGCCATAGCGTCTGCGTTGCTGACGGGTCGGATGGTCCTTCCTTCGAGGATTATGCAGAGCCGATGCTTCCTTCCGAGCTCGACCTTTCACTTGAGGAGATGAAGGAGATAGCGGAGAAAGAACGAGAGGCATTGCCAGATGAGATGCTGGACCTTAGTTCGGATGAGGAAGAGTGGCGAGTTCAAGGGAATGCCTCTCCGATTGCTCCAATAAACCCCGGTCCTGTTTTGGCTGTTTTGCCGACCTCCTCTCCTGCCAATCCAGTTGCTGGTTCTTCTCCTCCTCCCGAAGGTCCTCACTAACCTGGGCCGTAAGACCTTCAAGGCTCACCTGGTCGGGCTTGTGACCAGGGCAAACTATAGGGAAATAAAAATTTTTATTTTTATCCTTCGTTATCTTCTTAATTTTGTGAATGAAGCTTAGACCGTCATTAGTTTCATATGAGGGATTGCTTTTTCAAATAGCGGGTAGCGAGCGAGCGAGTTCGATACGTGTAGGTCGGTCGTAAGGTTTAAGAGAGTCATGGTTGACATCTTGGCATCCTGGCCGATCGATAATGAGGTCGAGCGACCCAAGATTTTGACTCTTGGTATCACCTGGTTCCAAGATCCTATCTTGGCAACCTGGCCGAATGATGTCGAGGCCGAGCGATCCGAGATTATCTTCTCGGCATCGCCTGGTTCCAAGATCCTGTCTTGGCAACTTGGTCGAATGATGTCGAGGCTGAGCGATCCGAGATTATCTTCTTAGCATCGCCTGGTTCTAAGATTCTATCTTGGCAACCTGGCCGAACAATCCGAGATTATCTTCTCGGCATCGCCTGGTTCCAAGATCCTGTCTTGGCAACCTGACCGAACAATGTCGATGGCAATTTTTTTGTTTTAGCTCATCTTGACGAGACACTTTCTGCCGAAAAACTTGAAACCCTTTATTGATGATGATAGGGGCGTGGGTCGTTAAAAAACCTGACTGGCAAGGCCAGGAAAAAGGTACCCACTACAAATGCGTAAGCAGCAGTAAAGTACAAGATAAAGAAATAAATAAAGCAAAGCTTATCTATTGATAAAACATCTTTAGGTTTTGGGAACTCCAGGGCCTCGGTAGAATCTTGCCGTTAGTGCCACGTAGGATGTACGAGCCGTGTCCGGCTTGTTTGACCACTTGATAGGGTCCTTCCCATGCCTGACCCAGCTTTCCAGGATGTTTCCCAGTCGTCTCGGCCTTTCTTAGAACATAACTGCCGATCTTTATGTCGCTCGGCCTTACCCTTTTATTGTAAAACCTTGTTGCTTTTTGCCTGACGGCTTCGGAACGGGCGGCTGCCCTATCTCTGTCTTCACTGAGAAGTACAAGTTCTGCTTTGCGAGCTTTATTATTCCGCTCCTCTTCGTAACCCGACATTCTTTGGTTGTGTAATACCACTTCTATTGGGACTAAGGCCTCTGCCCCGAAGGTCATTCTGAACGGCGTTTCTCCTGTGGCTCCATTTGGGGTAGTTTTGTATGCCCACAGTACTTCATCTAATTCGTCTACCCAAGTCTTGCGTCCATCTAAGCGCTTCTTGAGAGCGCTCATTATCTTTTTGTTGGTGTTTTCTGCAAGACCGTTGCTTTGAGGGTAAGCCACTGAAGTCAACTGGAGCCTTATCTTCAGTCGGTAACAGAAATCTTTGAACTTGTCATTGTCAAACTATCGACCGTTGTCTGTAACCAACACCATAGGCATCCCAAAATGACTTAGTATGTTTCTTCTTAAGAAATTTTTCATCTTCTGCTCAGTAATTGTAGCGACCGCTTCCGCTTCTACCCATTTGGTGAAGTATTCAATGCTACTATCAAAAACTTCTTTTGCCCAAGACCGAGAGGAAAAGGTCCTAGTATATCCATTTTCCATTGAGCAAAGGGGATAAGATGGCTCACGATTTTCATTCGCTCGGTCGGCTGGTGAGACAGGTTGCTGTTTCTCTAGCAAGCCTCACATCAGTTAACTCTCTCTTGGCAGTCTTTCTTCATTGTCGGCCAGTAATACCCCTGTCTGATCAATCTGTGAGCCAACATTCTTCCTCCTAAGTGATTCCTGCACATTCCTTCGTGAACTTCAGTCATTGCTCGTTCCGCCTCGGAATTGCTCAAGCAGGGTAATAGTGGCCAGTCGAAAGAACGCTTGTACAGGGTAACGTTAACGATCACAAACTCAGCGGCCTTTACCCTTAGTTTCTTGGCCTCCAAGGTTTCTTCTGGCTGCGTTCCCTTAAGGAGGTACTGTCTGATCAGTTCCATCTAACTTGATCGCTCGGCATTTGTTTCAAGGACTTCATTGGCTTTCTAAATGTTAGGCCGATCTAGCCGCTCGACCAAAATGTTATTCTTCACTTTTTGATCGGAGGCTATTTTGGAAAGCGCGTCCGCCCGAGCGTTTTGCACCCTTTCTATCCTGCTGACCGAGTAGTCTTCAAAATTACTGAACTCTTGCTTCGCTAATTCCAAATATTTGACCATGTTGTTCCCTTTGGCCTCATACTGCCCTGTAACCTGAACCTTGTGGTCGTGGGTTCAGGCCCCACGGTAGGCGCCATCTAGTTCTGTCTGATTCTGGTGGGGCAGGGCGCTGCTGCTTGGATCCATAAGTTTGGTTTACTTTAGCTTAGAGATACCTGCAAAACAATAAGACACATTGGGGGTTGACCGCCGGTAGGCCCCTCCGATGCTCAAGTTAGTCTCTTAGTAAGGGTTTTTGTGGCTGTTAACAGAGAAATCAAGGTTCTAGTCTTATACCTGTTTCATGGTGGGTCAATTCCAAATATTTGACCATGTTGTTCCCTTCGGCCTCATACTGCCCTGTAACCTGACCGGCCACTATTTGACTATCGCTGTATACCTTCAAATGTTTCACCCCCATCTCTCTTGCCAACTGAAGACCGGTTGTTAACGCTTCGTATTCCGCCTCATTATTGGATGCCTTAAACGCTAATCTTAGAGCATACTCCACCTTTTCTTCCTGGTGTGGGCTGATCAAGACCACTCCTGCCCCGCATCCCTCAGCGTTGGATGACCCATCAATAAATAAGCTCTAAGCAGGGCGTAGTTCGTTCAAGGTAGGTTGACTCATTTCTGCTACAAAATCTGCCAATACTTGGGCTTTGATCATTGTCCGCAGATTATAGTGTATATCGAACTCCCCCAGCTCTACCGCCCATTTTACCAACCTCCCTGAGGTTTCGGGCTTCTAAAGGCACTGCTTGAGGGGTTGGTCGGTCCATACCTCGATGGTGTGACTCTGGAAGTATGGTCTGAGTTTCCGCGCTGCGGTTATCAACGAAAGGGTCAGCTTCTCAATGGGTGCATACCGCGTTTCTGGCCTGTCCAGTACCTTGCTGACGTAGTAGATCGAAAATTGTTCATTACCATCCGATCGAACGAGAACTGCGCTGATCGCCTCTTCTGTGGCTGTCAGATAAACAATTAGATTCTCCCCCTCAATAGGGCTCTGCAGGATGGGTGGATTGGTCAGATATTGCTTCAATTGTTGAAATGCTCTCTCGCACTCATCCAACCATTGAAACTGGGTCACATTCGTTTTCCTCAAAATTTTGAAGAATGGGAGGCACTTGTCCCTCATCCTAGAGATGAATCTACTCAAAGAAACTATCCGCCCGGTCAATATTTGAACATCTTTTAAGCATCGCGGTGAGGACATTTGTACGATAGCTTCGATCTTTTCTGGATTAGCTTTAATCCCCCGTTGAGTAATCATGAATCCCAAGAACTTTCCTGATGCTACACCAAAGACGCACTTTTCGGGGTTCAACTTCATTTGGAACTTTTTGAGGCTCAAGAAGACTTCTCTGAGATCTTCCACATGTTCAGCAGCTGTCTTGCTTTTAACCACCATGTCGTCCACGTAAGCCTCAACTGTTTTGTCGATCTGCTTCTTAAAAACTTCTATAACGAGCTGCTGATAAGTATCCCCTGCGTTCTTCAGACCGAACGGCATCACCTGGTAGCAATACGTGCCCTGATCAGTTATAAAAGCCATTTTTTCTTCGTCTTCGAGGCTCATTTTTATCTGATGATAAGCAGAGAAGCCATCCAAGAAGCTGAGGAGCTCATGCCCCGACGTAGAGTCTACTAGATAATCGATTTTAGGTATGGGAAACTATCCTTTGGGCATGCTTTGTTCAAATCGGTGAAGTTGATGCACATTCTCCACTTTCCATTTTTCTTTTTAGCCAGTACCACGTTAGCTAACCACTCGGGGTATTTGACTTCCCGAATGAACCCAGCATCAAGCAGTTTTTTTATCTCTTTCTCAATCACCTCCTGCCTCTCTTTGCTCTGCCACCGCTTCTTTTGCCTGACCGGTTTGCACTCTTTTTGAATACCGAGAGAATGTGATGTTACCGATCGAGAAATTCTAGGCATATCGCTCGGTACCCAAGCAAAGACCGATCTGTTCTCTTCCAGACACTCTATGATTTCTTTGACCAGGCCTTTTTCAAGCTCGGAACCCAAATTTATGAATTTGGATCGATCTTCTTTATCCAATATGACTTGCTGTGTTTCTTCTACTGGGTTCGTCCTCACAGTTTCTTCATCGGCTCTCACATCAAGAGAGCTCGTCAAGACTACCGCTCCATCGAGTGTCCTTGTTTCTGCTAAGTAGCACTCCCGAGCAATTCTCTGCTACCCCCTAACAACACCGATTCCATGGGGTGTTGGGAACTTCATTGCTTGATAGTAGGTTGAGACGACTGCTCTGAGGGCGTTTTAAGTGGCTCTTCCAATTATTGCATTGTATGCCCCTACAAACTTCACAACTAAGAATTCGATGTCCCTCTCTATCTGATATGGCTTTTGTCCGAACTTTACTTTCAAGAAGACTCGGGCAAATGGGTAGGTCGATGCTCCCGTTACCCCTTTGATGGGTCCCTCTATTGGTAGTAGTCGATCCTTCGATATATCCATCTGCTTAAAGGCATCGTAATACAGTAAGTCGACCGAGCTACCTGCATCGATTATTACCCGTTTCACCTCGCTACTGTCCATATTCAAGGTGACCACTAGTGCATCATCATGAGGATAGATGACACCATCAAGGTCAGATCCGTCAAACGAAAGCGCCTCATCGATTTGTTGTAGGAAAATCCCGGTGTGTCCATCACATGAACACAGTGCGGAAAACAAAACATTTTATTCCGGGACATTCCCGAAAGCCAGGATCTATGTGTATGTATAAACAGTCAAACCATAACGACCAAAGGAGACTGTCTCTAACGGTATCCACGTAGAGGTCGGAAAACCTAACCGGGACAAACTCTTTTGACCCGGGAATAGCTAGAATAATTAAAGACTGCTAGATCTTACCTTATTCT
>JANKOE010000004.1:35245696-35258077 GCA_026284465.1 Erythroxylum citrifolium
TGAGTTGGAGTACTTTAAATACATATATTAATGAAAATAAAGAAATTAGAAGGTAAAAGTATACTTAAATATTTCAAGACTATTTATAAGCAGGAGGATCACAAAATTATCTTTACTTCAAAAAAAAATATGTTATAACGCTAACTTATAACGTTAAAGTCATTTAAAGCACTTTAATGTTATAAGCAGAGTAACATTATAAGCAGAGTTAAAACTTAAAACATCAATGTTTTAAAGCAGAGTAATGTTATAACGTTAAGCTTGGTTAATAACAATTTAGAGAGGGGGCTGTTGAAGAGGGGGGCCCTCTCATGGTGAGCCCTGGGCAGGTGCCCTACTGGCCCATGCCCAGGGCCGGCATTGGCTACTGTAGTTGCTTTCTTTGTACCTTGCTTAATCCCTATGAGGATTTTATGAATAAAATTCCCTTTCCAAAAACAAATTGCTTCAGTGATTGAGAAAATTAATCCTATGAAGCATTTGATAAAAAATTTCATGTAATCTCGTTTGATTTCTGCAGTGGAAGGATTGAGAAAAAGAGGGAAAGTCTTGTGATACTGACCTTGTTGAACTCAATTGTGAGACTGACTTTGGTGAGTAGTTGCTGATTCAGCTCTTTAAATTATCAATTTCAGGTTTAGGTTGCCCATACGTTATTAGGAAGCAATTTTTAGTAGATCCTTCTGTGAATGTTTGTGTCAAGTTTATTAAGATTTCTCTGCCGACAAGCTCTACTGAATTATATTTCTCGGCATGTTTCACGGTTTGTCCTCTGGCTTCATAGAACAAAAATTTTGGAGGTCAGACTGAGACTTTCTGACCTTATTGCTATCGGATTCTAATTGTTATACTTGGTGCAAGGGTTCATCTTCAAGGAGTCAACTGGAATTTGTTGGATTCCATTTACCAAAATTATAACGCCCTCGGGACTTTAGATTGGATATCTAAGCATAATTTCAGGCACAATACGTGCATTTAATCCTTGGAATTAGGCTGCATGTGTACCTTCTTTATCAGGTAGAACTTGACCGCAAACGTCTGCATTCTGGCTCCTGAAGTCAATTGACAAGAATACTGCAAAATATTCTATCAATATGTACTTATAAATGGACACAATGTCCAATTCATGTGTGTATCTGTTTTCATTGGTAGTTTTCTTGAAAGAAAAAAAAAGAAGTGTATAATATAAAGGAATTCCATGATTTTTCTTTTTAGCATCAACAACTCTATTCCTTAGCTTAGTTTTGTTGGTCGCATGGTTTGCGGATTATTCCAAGTATACTGCCAAGCAGTTTCTTGCTTCTTTTGAAGCAAAATTCCATTTGACTGAACTGGTTAGACTAGCAAAACTAACCAGTAAACACAAGAATGCTGTATTTTTATGCTACTTTATATCACTATACACTACAATTGAATCAGATTCATTAATGGAAGGCACGATATCCTCGATTAAATATGTGGAGTTCAGAAATACTGAACCACGATATCCTCCATAAAATATGTGGAGTTCAGAAATAGTGAACGTAGAAGTATTAATCAACTATTATTCTCAGTTTAACATGACTGACAACGACATTCATTAAAGGAAATGAAACTCGTTAGTTGGGAGTTTGAACTTTTACAGAACATAGTAATAATCTTCGGGTTCTGAACTCAAACATGAAGTGCGGAGGAGACAGAGGAGTAGAGAAATTTAACGAAGTAAAAGGATGCAAGGAACCCAATACTTCCAGTTGCCAGCATAATCCCTGTTGCCAAGATCAGTGTGTAGCCCAGATAGAGCGTGGTTGCAGCTGGTCCACTCAAACCTTGTAGATCAAAGATCAGATAACTGATGGCAAACATAGAAAAATAGAAGGAAACTGATCCAGAAGCAAAGAAGGCCTTCCACCACCAACGCCAGTCCTCAACCGAGAGACGTATGCAAGTGACCAGGACTGATAGCTCAACACAACCAACAAGGACTAGAAAAACAACTATCAGCAAGTAGCTAAAAGCAGTGTAAAACCTGCCAAGGCAAATGCTTGTAAATATGAAGAATAATTCAACAAAAAGGATCCCGAATAGAATAAGTCCGGCTCCAAGCACAAGGAGGTAGCCAGGATATTTGCGTGCAGGAATTTCCCTTGGAACTGAGGCGACCTTCATAGAGTTCTCACTTGCTTCTGCTCTTATTGCAAAATACCCTCCCAAAATAGTGAGTGGCACTGATGTGCAAAACCACAGGGTAAGTACTAGGCAAAACGAGGGAATGGAAATAGTGGCAGTGCTATTGCTTCCCCAGTGAATTAAATTTAGTGCAGCGAGAACAAGGAAGACAATTCCAGGTAAGAAGCATGCAACTGACAAGGAAATTGACTTCCACTCTTCGGAAGTGCCCTTTATAGATCTCCATAATCTCACTGCAATGTAGCCTCCTATAATTCCTGAGAAAAGATAGAGATATATCATTCCTGTCAGCAACATTCCTCGTGAAGCAGGTGACAGTAAACGGAGGGCTGCAAGGCCAGCTGTAACAACTGCCATGACAGTAATCTGAGTTCCAGTTCCTACCACTACGCAAAAAAGTTCAGGGTTTTCTGGTCCTCTGAACACGTCTCCCCCAAGAAGTTTCCATCGAGCAACTTCCACATTATTCAGTGACTGAGCTTTTAATTCAGATTCTCCAC
Source organism: Erythroxylum citrifolium (assembly GCA_026284465.1). Lineage (NCBI taxonomy): Eukaryota > Viridiplantae > Streptophyta > Magnoliopsida > Malpighiales > Erythroxylaceae > Erythroxylum > Erythroxylum citrifolium. The sequence goes on from JANKOE010000004.1 coordinate 35,248,366, forward strand.
GCCCTCTTACGATCCTCAACAATCTGATAAGAAGAACTCCTGTTACTATGAAGAGCGTCCCAATTGAATTCAGGATTGAGAACCAGCGTACATTGTTTCCTTCAAATTTCAGATAAGCATCCCAGCGAGACAACCATAGGATTTGGCTTTTCACAAACTCAACCTCGTAAGTAAATGAAACTCTCTCTAGCTCTTTTATGATTTGTGACTTGTCAAGTTCCAAAGGACAGTTCACAGGTGAGATAATATCATGCAAATTTAGCTTCGACATGCTTTCACGATCATGTTTAACACTGCAGGGCAAAACCTCAAAACCAACAATCTCGTAGCTAGGTGCCGTCTCATTGAACATAGCCATACCTATTTCCTTTTCATGCTCATTAATTAAGACCCTGAACTTAAGGTGATTGATTATGTAATCATTATTGTTGTAATATGTATTGTATCCCACTGGAAATCCAGTCCAATGAATGTTAATCCCATTGTGCTCAACGTACCTCATAACGGGCAAACTATCAAGGATCATATTCACTTGATACAAATCATGAGTTCTTTGTTTCAAAAGCCTTACCTCTTGCTGATTCAGGGGACTTGTAGTGCAGAGATAAAAGGACTCATTTACGTTCATCCGGAACATGTAAGGTGAGCTTACAATTAGATCTCCAAGAAATCGCTGCCCAAGGTTCTCGCTGCTTTTCCTTATACCGCCTAGGGGCTTACAGTAAGGAAGACTGTAGTAGCTACTAGGAATCATGGTATAAAAAGAGGTTAAGGAATTGACTTTGACATATACCTGGTCACCAGTTGAATATATATGCCTGAAGCCTTGAGGAGGTGCAAGATTCACTCCATTAGAAGCGTGCGCAAACAGTGACACCAACAGAAAAGCGCAAAAATGAACGAACATCCTCATCTCGATCTATATATCCCTGTAAACTGATTGAACAATGATATAAACCTATGAAATAGAAAGAAAATACTCTCACCTTTTTTTATCTCCGAAAGCTTAACTATGACGTGGTCTTAGTTTACAAATGAAGACAGAAAGGGAGCAAGCAACTATAGCTGGAAACCATTGATAAAAATCTATCGATAACTTTGTTACCGATGGCCTATCTATCTTTAGTCTCTGTTCTTTCATGGGGTTCCTTTGACTTATGTTATGTTGACCTCATTTCTAGTGGTTTTGATTAATATAAAATATATCTATACGGAAGATTCTTGGGCTGCCAGCCGGCTAACTCTAGCCCAAGGAAAGTAATGGAAGGGTCTTATTTCATGAATACTAGAAATTGAAAAAAATGTCCAAGTATGTATAATTGCACTTCGTCATTAAAATTTTAATTCTAATCTACCATTAAATGTCTAATAACAAAGCGAAGTTCTTATAAATATTTTAATTTAAATTGCCAAATTAACTTGATAATGACACCCTCATTATGTGTATAAAATATGCGAGAGAGAAATTTACAAAAAAAATTAAAAAAAAGTCGCATAAATTTAAATTAATAGAGCATAGATAAAAACAGAAACAAAAGATTAAGAATTTGTTAAATTAAATATTAAAAAATTTGAATGTATATCTACATTAAATTTTAGTATAAACATTAAAATTTATCTTTTAAAAAATAAACTCTTGCGGCAGCCACGTTCTAGTTATATTCAAGCATTTTGTTAGTAAAACTGCTAGAATTGGCTCGGCAAACTTTATACAGCTTTAGATTACTATTGCAAAATACATAGCAATAGAATTAAAACAATCGCTTCATGAATCTGTTAAAAAGACAATGAAGCAACCTCCAGGAATTTGTTGCTCAGTAAGATCCCAAATTATATATTAATTGCTTAGAGCAACCTCCAGGAATTTGTTGCTCAATTATCAATTGCTTGCAAACAATTCTTGGGCTGCATCAACTAAAGTTCAGTCAATTACCAATAATCCCCGCACGAACATCCACCCTCCTCAAAATGATGAAATCTGACTGAATCTCTCAGTATTATTGGACGCCCAACAATCAATGATATATATTTGAAGGCAGTGTGGCAATCACCGCAGACCCTGAGATTTTTCATTATCCTAATGGGCAGTCCTGAATTGCGAGTAAGAACAAAAGCAACTGCAATTTTCTCGCTGTGATAGCTCAGGATTTCTTCCTTACTCTCCTGATCAAGATCATAGAATGCGAAGTTTGTCTGTGGGACATACCCCGCATTCCTCAATTTTACATTAAGTTCCTTCAGCTGTTCATAGATTACATCTTTTTGTGGATGTAGATTATCACCAGCCACAAATACGTGCACACCATCTTTCATGGTTACCCAGCTACATCCAGCTTCTTTTTTCGCTGCTGTGTCTCTCATTGCTGCCCTAGCCTTTTCCATATCATTCCATTTCCCTCCCGAAGCATACATGTTAGAAAGGAGCACATAATTCACAGCATTTTGAGGTTCCATTTGAAAAAGCATTGCAGCAGCTTTTTGGCCCAACTCTGTCTTGCGTCCATTTACACGGCAGCAAGCACCTAAAACTGTCCTCCAGATTAGAACATTCGGTTTCATGGGCATTGTGCTAATGAAACTCTCTATCTTGTCAAGTCTACCTGCCCGGCCAAGAAGATCCACCATGCATGAATAGTGTTCTATCAGAGGATGCAATCCATATACTTTAGTCATGGCCTTAAAGTGCTCAAAACCCTCATCAAGCAAACCAACATGACTACATGCGGACAGAACCGCCACAAACGTGACATGATCTGGAAATTGACCATCACGTTTCATTTTTGCAAAAAGGTTCAAAGCTTTGTTCCCAAGTCCATGACGTGCATAACCTGATATCATTGAGTTCCAAGAATATACATTTCTGAAAGGCATGGAATAAAAAGTTTTGGATGCATAATCTATTTTCCCACATTTTGAATACATGTCAACCAGTGCACTTCCAATTACAACATCAGATTCTAAACAAGCTCTGATTGCACAAGCATGAACTTCCATGCCACGCTCCAGTGTAGCAACAGAGGCGCAAGCACTAAGGACAGTGGCAAAGGTGAAAGAGTCTAACTGTTGACCCCTGTGCATCATGAACCAGACAATACCCATTGCTTCAGATAATAGTTCGTTATGTATGTATCCAGAAATCATGGAATTCCAACTAACATTGTCTCTTCTGTCAGACATTCTAGAAAAAATTTTCTCACACTCGGACATCTCTCCACACTTCCCATAGCACGCCAGAAGTGCATTTTCAATAGCACTCTCATCCATAACGTGGTATTTGAGCATTAACCCATGTAGTTGGTGGCTCAGTTCACTAAGTGAATGCAAGGAAACTGCCGCAAGAATGCTGATAAAGGTCACCCGGTTAGGTGTCCAACCACCTCGCATCATCTTCAAGAAAGCTTGAACAGTTTCAGAAACTGAGAACTCTGAATTAACCAATGATCCAATTATAGTGTTCCATGATACTTGGTCATACTCCAGCATCAAGGCGAAGAGTTTTTGGCATTCAACATGATATCCAGTTTCACCATATAATGAAAGAAGAGCATTTGAAACTGAAACATCCAAATCAAGTCCCAATTTAAGTCCTTCCCCATGGGTTTGTTGCCCCAGCATGACCCAACCCAAGCTTCCACATGAACTCAAGACACTTATCAATGAGAAATTAGAAGGCATCAGTCCAGTTTTTCTCATTGCATAGTAGGTCTCGACAGCATCTTCAAAACACTCATTCTGGTCAAGACCAGAAATCATTGAATTCCATGAGACTGAATCTTTATCAACCATGAGTCTAAACACTAGTCTAGCATCATTGATAGAACTGCATTTAGCATACATATTTATAAGCCCATTGCCAATAGCAATCTTGACATCACTTAGCCCTGATCTTATTAAATATCCATGGACCTCCCTACCCTTTCTTCTTCCTTCTTCCAAAATGGAAAATTCAGCAAAAGAGCTTAACAAAATTGTATATGAATCAGAAGGAATATCAATAACAGTTCTCATCTTTACAAATATTTCTGCAGCTTCTTTTCCATGTTTCTGCCTCACCAATCCAACCATCAAGCCATTCAAACAAACAGCGTTCTTCACATTCATTTGTTTAAAAATCTTTTTAGCATAATCAAGCAATCCACACCTAGCAAATCCACTGACCAAAGCACTACCCACATAGAGGTCTGATAGTAATCCAGATTTTTCAATCCTCGTAAGCATCTGCTCCAACAAACATAAACCATAATCAATGGAAGAACAAGCAGCAATAATTAAGCTCCCATATGTATACTCATTGGGCTTCAAAATAAACCCTGAAGTCTCCCTCTGCATGCTTGAGAACAGGCTAAAAGCAGAAACAGCATCTCCTGTTTGGGAATAAACCGATATAATAGAATTCCATGAAATCGAATTCCTGATCTCAGTCTCATAAAAAACACGGCGAGCATAGTCAAGATATCCTAAATAACTCCCGTACATTGATATCAACGCATTACACAAAGCCACGTGATTTGCGTATTGGGACTTCAAAATCATCCCATGGATTTGCATTCCGAGTTTAAGCCCACAAAGAGCTGACACCAGGCAAGCTCGAAGAGCACTGCCAAATGCAAAATGATTAGGCATAACCCCTTCAGAAATCATCACTTTGAAAACATGAACTGCCTCTTCTGGCATTGCATTCTTGATATACCCCGAAATCAAACACGCCCATGTTACAGTATTCTTTACAGACATTTCATCAAACAGCTTACGAGCAGATCTCAAATCAAGTGCTCGGACATACACGTTAATGAGGGTATTAGATAGAAATAAGTCAAAATCAAACCCAAGTTTGATAATTTTCAAATGAAAAAGTTTAGAATCGTTTAAGCAAGATGAATTTTTATAACTCTGGACCAAATCCTCGTACACATCAAAAGCAGCCGAAGCCCTATCAGGCGGCAAAAGGGGTGGGAGTTCTATGCATGACTGCGGCCACTTGTAGTGGGAGACCAGGTTAGGAAGTAGAACATTAGAAAAAGATAGGTGGATAAAAGAGTTGAAATCTTGAGTTCCCATGAAGTGGCTGGTCTGATATGAGGGTGGAGGTAGGGAAAGAGAGGCGGTGAGCGTACTGAAAGATGTGCATCGACTCTTTCTGTAAGTGGACCTGAGGAAGCCGCGAAACATGGTAAAGAAAACTCAGTTTGGTACATGTTCTTTGGTTCCAAGGCTACAACAAGAGAAGCAAATTACAAGGGAAATGGTAGACAAATACAAACGTTAGACGAATATAAGTTTCTGCTAACTATGAACTAGACAAATATAAGTTTCTTCTAACGATGAACTAACAAAGCAACATAGCAAACAAAGTTGCAACCGAGCTTAGAATATTATAGACAAATGTGAATTATAAGTGTTTGGAAATAAAGACGGGATCTGATCGCGTAAATAATGGAATAATTGCTAAACTTTTTTATATTATGATTTCTTGAAAATCTAGATTACTTTAATTTTATAAAATAATTAACACATAAATTATAATAAAACATGAATCTTAATTTGTATTTTATTCTGAATCTTGATCATTATCTTGTTGTATCCTTCGAATTATTTTTGAAATCAGTTTATCTTAATCACCGTAGTTCTACAAGTGTTTGACCTTTGATAGCATCTACATAATAGACTGAGAGAACTTTGAAACTCTTCAAAAAAAGGCTAAGTACGAAGTGTTAGCTCCATTAAACCTTAAGCCTATTAATAATAAGTTTTGGATATGTTAGCAATTTAATTGAAATTAAATTCTAATTTCAATTAAAATTTAATTAGAATTACAAATAATTATAATGAAATATCAATTATGCCTAAATTAAGATTCAATATCTTATACTGATATAGCTACTTCATGTTTAAGTCAAAGTTTCAAAATTAATTGAAGTTGCTATACCGCAAATATAGAGCTCGTATAAAATAGTATAGCAAGGTATCGTCCCCTTAAGGATTGGATAGTAATCTTGTAATTCAAATCGAATTTTGTTTTAGTAAACCAAATAATGAGATATTGAAATTGCAAAAATTCATAATTTAAAAGCTTGCAAACACACTTCAAAATGTCATAAAAATAAGAAGATAATTTTGGTTTAAAGAATCAAATGTCATAGTACATTCAAACTGATTTCCTAACTCTATTTCTCAATTTAAGCAAGGCATATAAAGTCCACCATCATAAGCATTAAAGCAAACCATACATTAAACCAAAGTGAGTTCTTTCATAGTTGTGGTAAGACAGGGTCAAAATCTACTTAGAAATCCATTACAATCATCAACAATATCCTCAAAACAAGTCTGTACATCTTCTTCATACAATAACTAAACAAAAACAAATAAGAGAAGAGAGAATAGAAGGCTTATGAAGAACAAAGTTGGAACTTGGTGTGACAGCTTTGAGATCTCTTGAAATCACTTAATTCTCCTTGAAAATACACCAAAAAATGTGTCTATCTTCCTCCTTTTGGTGTGTTGCACGACCCTATTCTTTTCTAAGGTTTAAAATGGGGGTTTTATGCCCCTTTCAGTGCTTAAACTAACTTAGGATGAAAGTGGAGCAAGTCGAAATTACCAACTGGAAAGCTGGAAAATTCCACTTGTTATTTTCCAACCATATTTTCTTCTTTTGTTTCTCCTTTTATACCTATACCAAGTACATATGCAAGTAATTTGATAATCAACACAAATAAGGTCCTAATCCTGGCCAAATGTTGACATACTACCATGCAAAATGTATGTACATTAAAACATATAAAAATCATGCAAAACCTAAGCTTAAAAACCTTAATTTATAACCTAACAAGCAATTTATCATATACATACATACACAAGCAATTTATATGAAAATATCACAAAATCTAGGCTAAACATCCTAGTATGTATACTAAACATACAAATTATCACATAAATGACTTAGACAATCTTATAACAAACTAAACATCCCAGTATGTGTACTAAACATACCCATTATCTCAAAGTTTCACTTCAACCTAGCTACAACATCAAAAATGTATTCGAGTGCCTCTTAGTCATAGACTGAAAGATGCCTTATTTTATCCTCTCTAAACTTAGGATGTTCAAAGAGTGATGGTCAGTCTACATCCATTAAAGGCACCAGGACCTGATAATTTTTTAGCCTAATTCTTTCAAAATACATGGAAGGTTACAGGTAGACTTTCTGCTGAAGCTGTCTTGGAGTTTTTCACATCATCCAAGATGTTGAAAAAGATGAATAAAACATACATTTATCTAGTCCCAAAGAAGCAAAATCCCCTGCAATAGCTTATTTCAAACATATTTCTTGTTGTAACTTAGTCTACAAAGTGATTGCCAAGCTTCAAGCTAAAAGGTTGAAAATGGTTCTAACTAAAAACGTAAATTTTGCACAAGGGGCCTTTCTTCCTGAAAGAAATATAGGTGATAATATCTTACTCTTATAATTGATGCTAAAGAAGTACAATTCAGGAAAAAGAATTAAAATTTGTTTGCTGAAAATTGATTTCTACAAAGCTTATGATATAGTTAGTTAGAGTTTTATAAAGCTTTGTCTTGAAGCAATGGATCTTCCCTAAGCATTTATGAACTAGATCATGATTTGTATCCAAACTTCCTCTCTCAATGTGTTGATCACTGGAATACCTTCTTAACCTTTCAACAATACTAAAGGAATTAGACAAGGGGATCCTTTATCCCCTTATCTTTTCACTCTAATAATGGAAGGATTGTCTAGAATGCTTGTTAAATTTAGTGCTTGCAATGGAAGATTTCAATTCTACTACAAATGTAAAGAAATCAACCTAACACATTTGGTCTATGCAAATGACTTAATGCTCATCAACGATGTAGATCCTCATTCCATCAAATTTCTGTTGCATATTTTGTAAGCATTCACTGATTGGTTTGGACTGAAGATCAATGGAGATAAGAGCCAGTTGTATATCTCATCAAATGTAATGAATTAGACAGAGATTAGACACATTGTAGGACCGAATTTGCACTCCCCGCCATTCAAATATCTTGGAGTGCCTATTACCATAGCAAAGCCCAAATTCTCATATTGCATTCCTCTTATAAAGAAGATCATAACAAGGATTAATTCTTGGCAAAACAGGTTTCTCTCATAAGCAGCTAGACACACTTTTATTAACTTAGTCCTTAATAACCTCCATATTCATTGGTCAACTCAAATGGTTCCTCTAAAAAAAGTGATTAAAGAAATTGACAAAATTATGAAAATGTTTTATCTAGACTAGGAAAACAAAAAATGACACAAGTGCAAAAGTTAAATAGAGTGAAATCATAATTCCAAAGAGGCAAATTAGGCTAAGGATCATTCCCATTTCACAAATGCAAAAGGTGCTTTTGAGTAAAAGAATCTAGAGATTGTTCACATATAAGAAGGCCATTTGGATAAGATAGATGCTTGAGTATCATCTTAAATATCTAAGTTTCTAGCAAATTACAATTTCAAGAGACTACTTCTGGACTTTCAACCAATTGTTGAACATGAGAAACTTGATATATCCTTGGACCAAGCATAAGCTGGGAAATGGGGCCAACTTTGCCGATTCTCTAAAACGATATGGAACTGAATATTACAATTGCTAGCAGTTAAAAATCACTAATATGAATGGGATGATAATTTGAATTGGTTTATCAATCTCACCAAATCAAGGAAGCAAAATGGGAATTTGCTAAAAACAACTTTTGCCACTATAATTTACTTTATTTGGAAGGAGATGAATAAAAGGATATACAAAGGAGTTGAAGGAGACAAGCATCAGTAGGTAAATCAAATACTGAATTGGGTCAAAGTCATCTTGACTGCCAAGAACATGCAAAACTTACTCTCCCATATGATGAGGAATAGATGGAATTTATAACCAAATTTAGTAAATGGTCTATTTTTCACATACAATTGATATGACTGCTTTTGTAAATCTAATCCTGTTGTAAGTTGTTAGCTAAACAGTAAAAGGATTCTCATTGTAATGTTAAACTAGCTTTTACTAGAGTTAATATAATTTTATTCATTTTCTAAAAATATATATGTATGTTTTATACATTCATTTATTATAAAATCTCAATTTTTATTAATTAATTAAAATTCGTAACTTTAATTAATTTAATTGATCAATTTAATTATAATATTTCTTTTTATTTCTTATGATCATATCCTCCTTCATTAATGAGTTTCATCTTATTCATTCTATTAATACGTGCACGCACACACAAAAACACACACACATATGTATGTATGCTTTATATATTCATTCATTATCAAATCTCAATTTTTATTAATCAATTAAATTTTGTAACTTTAATTAATTGAGTTGATCACTTTAATTATAATCTTTTTATTTCATTTTTTATAACCATATCCTCCTTCATTAATGAATTTTGTTTCATCTTATTCATTTGATTAATATATGTAAGTTTTATATATTCATCATTATAAAATCTCAAATTTCATTAATCAATTGAAATTCGTAACTATAAATAATTAATTTGATTAATTTAGGGGCCGTTTGGTTCCACTTTTATTTTTCTGTTATTGTTTTTGGTTTCTGTTTCCTGTTTTTGGTTTCTGTTTTTTTCCTTAAAAAACAAAAACCTGTTTGGTTGAGATTTGTAATATAAAAACTGAAAACAAAAACCTGTTTGGTTGAGATTTCTAATAAAAAAC